>CM055096.1:32864486-32995114 GCA_029204225.1 Diphasiastrum complanatum | reverse complement strand
AATTTGAGATTAGATTCTAGATGGAGTACAGCACTCACACAAAACCAAGCATAGAGAGAAATCAGATCATAGGAGAATTGAGCAAATGCTCTAGCTCATTGAATTGAATGGAATAATTGTGGTGGGGCGCCAACCTTCTTAAATAGTTTCTCTAATGATTGATAAAAACTAATTAGCCTTTAGTAAATAGCAAAATAGCAAAAGCTATTTACTAATAATACTACCTATATATGGTAAGAACTAAAAATGAACTTCTAAGTACTAAAATAGATCCTAATCTATTTGTAGTGCACCCACCTACATGCATAGGCTTTAAAAAAATGGATTTACTATAAATAGAATGGTCCCTAAAATAGCACGCAGGCATGGCCAAACTATCATTAAGGGGTGTCAAAATAAACATTATTCTCTAACAGCCTATTTGGCATGCAATTATTAAAACAACCTATTGAATACAAGCATACCTACCGAACTCATTCACAACAAGAATACACACCGAACTCATTCACATATGGGATGTAATGAGATAAACCAAGCAATTACTAGAATATTATGAATACTAGTAGCAAATCGTGAAAAACTGAGTTTCCATTTGATATAACTATGGAGCAAGCGAATATCATAGACTTTTAACCGTGGTACGAATGAAAATCAGATAAACCACTTGGTTGAAGGTTGATTCTACCACCAGGCAGAAAAAAGTAATGAATTCTTGCCAAAAGCTGAGAAAAAGCAACCACGACTTCACCTTTCGATCATTGCAATCTCTAGCTCTGATACCACTATAAGGAATAACACATATAGGTCCTACTTACAAATAACTTTAAGAGGTAACTTGGCAGCCAAACCACCCAACCAATTAGAAGCTAGAGATCAAACAACAGTAGCTTCACCGCTGAGCCATGGCGTGTAAATGTTGATGAGGAGAGGAAGCTGGTAAACAAAAGCCGAAAGCTCAACTTGGAGGAGGGTGAGTTCCTACAGGTCCAATATGGGCCCTAGACTGCTTGTGCATGTTTCTATGCAACCCCACTGCATACCAAACATAAGTAGAGTTATACTCGTCATCATGCATATAGCCGTCAAAAAACACCATGTATTGCTCAACATGTCACAATTGGAATGCCTGGGCCCTTTGAAGGTTATTAATTACAAATCTGGCCCTGAGTAGAATTTCGAGGCATAACTAATGAACTCGACGATTGGAGACCTAATACCCATGTCTAAGATTATTCCAAATCCTCGGTAACTAGACATGGACGTAATGGAAAGCTCGTAAGGTAAGTAGTAATAAGTTCATGAAGCTGGTTACCTTTGTCACTTTTAAACTGCTTTTTTTTGTGAATCTCGTTCATTGATAGCAAGAGAAAAAATTAGAAAAGGGATATCTAACAAGATGGATGGGATGAAGTTGGAGTGGCAATGAGAGAAAGAAATAGGATTATGCCTGCTCCCTTAGTACGACATTGCAAGGAAGGAAATTTGATCCTTTTCCAACCAATGAGTTGGAGACAGCTCAATGAATCCGCTATTTCCTTTTTAGGTGAGCTTCTAGTCAAGGTTTTCCTGGATTTTGTACAATGTAGCTGCTTATGGTTCACAAGGCAAAGATACAACCTTAAGCCCTCTCACTCTTTCATTGCAGAAATTGTAGACTGTAACATGATAGCTGCATTCAAATTTAGCCTTTTAGGCTTTAATTTCTTGCTCAGAATGTGAATGACATATTTGAATGTTTTTTGAATTTCAAAGTTTAATGTAGTACTTTATATACTTGTGGTTAAGTAAAGGACCACTTTCACTCTAAAATACTTTTCTAGACCAGTGAGAGTTTGTGGCTAGAATGTATTGTTTGCTTATTGCATGACAATAGCACAATTGCAGACATGTATCAGAGGTGCTGATGAAAAGTTGAAGGAGCTCCACCAGTCAAAGCCTTTAAACGGCCATGTTGAAGAGAATGATGTATTGTTGACTTGCCCTGTATCATATTCTAGATGGATGGTTGGTTAATATGATTAGTTTTTACTTTTGAGCATGTTCATAAACTCATGTTATTAATTGTAATTTGGCTCTTTGAACTTGTGTGCAGGGCAGTCATCACAAATTGACAAATCTAGTGTCATAATGCCCTCAATACGCAGTCGGCCTAGTTCAAAGCAATTCTTATCAGGCAACTTGGCTCCATGTGAAGCTTCGAAAAGCTTAAAAAAGCATAGAAAAACTGACATACGTAGTGGACACGACTATTATGAGAAATGGAATCGATATGCCTCGCAATGCGAAAAAGTGAGGGTTTCAAATTTCATAATTTCCTTTCAGTGTAGTGACTTGTTCCTAAAGGATTCAACATATATATGAAGGTTCTTACTCGGGTCGAAACCTAAGAAGCTTTCCTTGATTTCCTAGTTTCTCTTGGGGTATAATTTAGTTTACATAGATTAACCTCGATTTGGGTTTCCATATGTTGCTAACCTCATGCGTTCATGCGCTAGTAATGATCATAGTTGGTTATCTAGCTTGAAGTCAAGCATCAAGCACTCGATCATTTTAAAGGTAAATGCATGGCGATAATGGTGCCTTCATGATCTTCTTTTTTCATAAATTTGAAAGAATTTGATATTTTCATAGTATATCATCGAGTACTTTAAACTTTGGAAGCTTATGAAATTTCTTGAGCTTGCAATCTCTTTTTGGTTTGACCATGCCTTTTAGGTCCTTCATATTGTTGGCAGGAGTCATTTTTCTTTGAGAATCAATAAAACTTCTAGAAGTGGCTTGTCTTTGAGATAACTAATGATCTTGTATCGCAAGAATGCAAGTATGAAAAGAGAGTACAATGTAACTGGTTTCAATTTTGCAATTTCAATACAATAGTGAGCCAAAGAGTTGCAAAACATTACATCTATTTTTTCAATGCTACTAAAAATATTTTGCTATTGTGGATGAGGCACTTCTAGAAAAAAGTTTGAGTACAGATAGGGCTTGCAATGAATGCAATGTTGTTAAGGTTTGATAGCAAAATGTGTGGTTAGCGGTTCCTTGATGAGTTATTGATAATGGATCATGGAATGGTGATGATTCACAAAAATCAATATTGTGGCCTTCATGTTGTTAGGACCCGGGGGGCCGACCAAAGTAAGGACACAATTAGGTGACGACGCTCTATAACCGCCCATCCATAGAGATACTGCCATCTCACCCTCGGGCATTAATGCTATAGACCACCATCAAGCATGCACAAGTGTCCACCAAGCTACGATGTCCCATACCATCGCACCTTAGCGTCACCCTTCACATACCTACATCTTGAGGCAAGATATCGTCCTGGCATAACCACGTGAGCTCTTCATTCTTCAAGTGAGAATGAATGCCCAGCGATCCACCTCTATACATTGTCCAAGTGGGGTCACCTCCACTAGCATGGTCATTTCATAACCATTGACATGCATTAGTTGCGTGCACTGCTGTGGGTTGATAACTTTGGGATACCTGCGCCAATAGAATATTGGCACATGGCACTCAAATGACCTATAGCTCCAGACCAGTGTCTTGCCCTGTATAATGAGACTGTCACCTCAAGAAATCCGTTGTGTGCCCGTGCCCTTATGGGTATGTAACATTCCCTCCCCCTTTAGGAGACTCCTCCTAAAGGGAGCAAACCAGGGAAGTTTAGTCGTAAGTAGTCTTCCCTCTCCCAAGTGTCATCATCTACTTTTCCTTTCCATTGAACCAGAAATTCAGAAACCATCCGGTTTCTCAACTGTTGTCGACAATTGTCAACTATTTTTTCTGGCATCACTAGTACAAAGGTAGTTAGATCCTCCCAAGAAACTAGCCTTCAAGAATTAAGTTATCCTTTCTACTAAGTCATCCTTTCAAACGGCTTACGTGGAATACAGGATGAACCTCAATTCCTATTGGAAGATCTAGCTGATAAGCGACCCAATTGATTTTCATTACAATCTTGTAAGGACTGCTTTATTGAGGGGATAGCTTATGGCATTTCCCAGTTTGAAGTACCTTAGAATCTTTTGGGATTTTAAGATACACCAGGTTCCGACCTCAAATTCTCTAGCTGAATGACGACGGTTAGCATAGAACTAAGCTCTATCTCGAGAGGTTTTTGTTGGAAATGGTGAACTCAATGAACCTTTCTCGACACATTTCGTGAACGATTGATAGTTCGAGACACACCATCGACACCTACACTTGGAAACAACGACATACTCACATGATTATCGAACAATTGAGTGGGAATCGAACTATCGAGCAACGACCAGTCGAGTAATTCAAATTATCGAATTCAAAACCTGGCAGCTGTGAGATGCAAAATGTCACGATCAACCGTAAGAAACGTTACAAGAGTTAACACATAGTTAGTTGGTAGTTTAATGTAAATCTTTCTTGTAATGATTAGCTAAATTGTCTTTTAATTCCCCTAGCAGAATATATGTATGAGAACAACAAAGAGAAAAAAAAAAGGAAGAGTAATAGAAGAGAGAAGTGTAAGAGGAGCTATAGGGTGCTGTTTGTGCCGCACTAACGACTCACTCCAAGAAAAGGAAATGCAAAAGATATTCTGTTCTTCCAGCATTGTTTTGCGTTGCATGCATTGGGTTGATTGTTGTGCTGTCTGTGATTCGTATTAGCTTGTCTAGTTTTTGCACTTTCCCCACATCACTTGCACGCTTTCGCCCACATGGTATCAGAGTCGGTTCATTAGATACAATATGGCTACTACAATTCAGGCAAAGATCACAATCAATCTTGATGCGCAAACTACTGCATATGGAAGTTCAAGATAAAGATACTTCTCAAAGGCGAAGGGATATGGTCAGTAACCAATCTCACAAAGCCAAAACCTCCAAAGGGAGATCCAAGGAGGGCAGAATGGGTAAGGAAGGATGAGCGTGCAATGGTGATCATCGTATCCTCCATAAACGAAGACGTTCTCATGCAGATTGAAGATTGCCAATGCAGCCATGAAGCGTGGGAAAAGCTAAAGCAAAAGTATGAAGTGAGGACAACTGCATCAGTCATGCACCTCCACAATCAGCTGTAGAGCCTGCGATGGGATGGGAACGAGCTGGATCGACACGTTGAGAAGATCAAGACGATTTTCGCACAGCTCTCTGCATCTGAACAAGAGCACCAAGTTCTAGCACCCTAGCAATTGATGTACTTCATGAAGTCACTACCCTCATCTTATCAGCCGATGAGAATGCTCACCTTAAGCTTACCTGAGATGACATTCAAAAGAGCAATCAATCTCATGGCAGACGAAAAATTGATGAGAGATGAAGGAGAAACAAACGGAGACCAAAAGAAGGCCCTTTTCACAAAGGAGGGAAAGAAGAAGACCAAAAGTAATCCCAGGATTGATAAGACTCAAATGAAGTCTTCAACAAAGGGTAACAACAACAAAGATACTTCTACATGTGCTCATTGCAACAAGCTGGGACATACAACAGACAGATGCTAGTTCAATCCAAATATACCTTGCACTCACTGCAAGAAAAAGGGACACTCAGCATATGATTGTTGGTTTAATCCCAAAGGAAAGCATAAAGATGAAAAGGCGAATGTCGCTGAATCATCCAAAGATGGTGAGAAGAACGACAATGTGTTCACAGCTGTTGATGAAGAATCTACGACTTATGATTATCAAGACTACGGCATAGTGATTGATTCAAGAGCCACATATCATATCGCTTGCAATAAGAATGTTCTGATGAACTACAAGGCACTGGACAATACAAGAACAATGATACTAGGAGATGGAAGCAGACACGATGTTGAAGGCATCGGAACTCTTCAACTCCATACACTATCAGGACATAATGAGCTACAAGGAGTGCTCTATGTACCCACATTGAGGAGGAGAGCCAGATTGTCGATGCAGGATAGTCCGAGCACGGATGAGTAAAGACAGAAGATGCAAAGGATTCCATATCAAAATCTGATTGGGAGCCTTATCTACCTCACGGATTGTACGAGACCCAATTTAGCATTCTCTATCTATGCACTCAGTCAACTTTCCTCCAACCTTGGAATGCAACATTGGCAGATGGCGAAGCGAATTCTGTAGTATCTGAAGGGCACCTACAATTTTGGGTTGATCTACGAAAGTAAGAATGATTTCATCCTACAACCCTACAACGATGTGAGTTGGGCTAGCTGTAAGGACGACAACAAGTCGATAACTGGGATGTTCAATATTGTGTGGAGCTACTATCAGCTAGACCTGCAAGAAGCAGACACTAGTAGCTCAGTCTTCTTGCGAAGCTGAATACGTAGCAGCTTCGAAGGTGGCAAATGAGGTAATATGGTTGAAGATGATGTTGGAAGGGATTGGCATATCACATCAAGAACCCTCCATCATGAAAATGGATTCATCGAGTCCTATTTACTTAGCCCAGGATCCGGTGTTTCATTTGAAAACTAAACATATACCTCTAAAGTATCATCACATTCGAGATCTGATCTCGAAAAGAGAACTCAGTGTCGAATTTGTGAAATCCTAAAACATGATTGCAGATCTCCTGGCCAAACCATTGGACAAGCCACTGTTCATAAAAAACAGAAGATCAATTGGAATCGGATGAAAAAGGCCAAATCGTTCAAGAGGGAGTGAATGGTGAACTCAATCAATCTTTTTCAACACATTCCCTGAATGATCGATAGTTCGAGACACACCATCGACACCTATAATTGGATACGACGACATACTCACATGACTGTCGAACAGTTGAGTGGGAGTTGAACTATCAAGCAACAAACTGTTGAGTAATTCGAATTATCGAATTCGAAACCTGGCAATCGTGAGACGCAAAATGTCACGATCAGCCATAAGCAACGTTACAAGAGTAAACATGTAGTTAGCTGGTAGTTTAATGTAAACCTTTCTTGTAACGATTAGCTAAATTGTCTTTTAATTCCCCTGGCGGAATATATGTATGAGAACAATGAAGAGAAAAAAAAAAGGAAGAATAATAGAAGAGAGAAGTGTAAGAGGAGCTACAGGATGTTGTTCCCACCGCACGTCGACTCCCTCCAAGAAAAGGAAATACAAAAGGTATTATGTTCTTCCAGCATTGTTTTGCGTTGCATGCATTGGGTTGATTGTTGTGTTGTCTATGATTCGTATTAGCTTGTCTAGTTCCTGCAATTTTCCGCACATCACTATGCATGCTTCCACCCACAGTTTTAATGCTTTCTTTGGCCACTTCCAACATTTCTTGCATATCTTGCAACAAATCAACTGCAACTTGCACCTTAAGACTTTTGAGTCCTACAGAAACTAGAGAACGGGGCTAAAAGCCATGCATCAACATAAAAGTACTGATTTCGGTGGCAAAATGTTTCGCACTATTGTGCATGAACTCAACCATTGGGAGATACTTGTCCCCATGAGATTGTCTATGAGATACATGTCCCCGAAGCATATCCTCCAAGGTCTGGTTGATATGTTCTTTCTGCCCATTGGATTCTGGGTGATCCGAAAAACTTAGACTCAAGTTTTTCAAAAACTAATTGCCAAAACTTGCTAGTGAACCTGGAGTCTCGATCAGCAAGCCATACAATCAGAACAACTTTTTTACAAAAAGCTGGGCAAGTTCAGATGACCCATTTATTTCCTGCTAGGACTTCTAACCATCGATTCGACAAAGATCTCGAAGTGAAAGATACAAATTAGATTGGATCTTAGAAAAGCATAACTGATTAACCTCTCCAATTCGACTCAAGGCATCGGCCACACTGTTCAATGTACCTTTAGGATACTTAATGTCCAACTGAAACTCCTTTCTATTTAGTCAGAAGCAAAGTTATTCATGCCTACTTGGAGATATTTGGTGTTCAACTACTTATTTTCGGTGATAAATTTTTGTCTTGAAATGAAAAATTTACTAATTCACTCGGAGATCGCTAAAAGCTCATCTTCCATGACCTTTACTTTCCCTTAATTGATTTGTAAGGTTATCTTGCAAGATCTCTCATCATTTTCCAACATGAACACCTTATATCAAATGCGACGATTCTAGTTTGAGTTTCCCTTTTATACATGATCTCATTTAGCAGGACTTTTTTGTAGTCCTCTTGAGAGGTCCATGTCTACGATTCTAGACAATTCAAGTTCTACAGAGTTGCATCCAGTTCTACATGAAGCTGTTTATAGGTCACGAGCTTTCTACATTTATATGTAGAGATTTCTATTATATCATATTTGGTATGCATGGTCCAAACAACTAGCTTGGGCTCTATGTGCACTATATGAGCCAGTTCAGTTGTTACCACCAATCCAGATCCATTTCTTCATATGTGAGTTGGTTATTATATGAGTGTCTTGAATTTTATTTTTGAGTATTGTGCAATGTACTATTCAGGTGGCACTCATGGTCTATCAGGTCAGCATGGGTTGACATTATATGTAACAATAGTCTTCTATCATGTTTTTCTTGTACAAATCTATGGATGCTTCTCTTTTACATTCTTGGTGCATTTAGCTATCATACCTATCCATAGTCTCACTTTTCAGGCTTCCACTTTGCATTTAACTTTTAGTTGCTTTTATGTTTCTGTAGCTTCTTCTTGGGGATATACATTTTTGCAATGTTTTTCAGTACACTTTGTGACAATTCCTATTTTTTAGCACTAGACCGACATTGAGTATAATGTATTTTTGAAGAGGGAGAGTTGTGGACCAAATATCATGGACAAGGGACATCTATATGGATGAGTCTGCACTTATTTTTTTTTGTCATTTAGACCATAGAGCTTTGGCCTTGGGTTTGTCATAATTTAGAGATACTGATGAGTCATATGGTCATTCCTGGGCCCTAGTCTTAACTCGTAGACTCTGGTTTGGACTCATGGCCTTGGACAATATAATAGATAGGGCTGGGCATCATTATCAGTGGTTGATTGTTGAGAGACTAGTTCTTAATTCAGTGAGTAAATATTCAGTTTAGCATAGCTTCATATTACATTCAGCCTAGATGATTCAAAATGCTCATGGATATTGTTAGCAGTTACTGTTCTATACTCACATTGCTCTTCACATTCACAATACTCTTTATCTGTGTTCCCTTGTGATATTTTGCTTGTAACTATAAAACATTTAGCTTACTTCAATTAGGGCATGTAGAGCAAACTAGTAATACTATATACAGTGATGCTATGTGGACCATCACCCTTTACATTCAAAAGATCAACTTCAACTGTATAATTCAGAAATTGTTGAACCTTATATTCTCAAATAAACAGATTCCCTGATCATTGTAATTTAAGTCTTCCATCAGGAGATGGCTGAGGAGGAAGGAGGCCTGCAAAATCTGTCAGCTGCAAAAGAGGATTTGGAGACTATTAATAACCTTCAAAAAGTAGCCAGCAGCCAAGAAAGGTAAGTTGCAACGTCCATTTATGCATTCCGTGATACCTGCATTTTGCATGACTGAGAAATGATGCATCCTGGTTCTAGCATTTTGAAATTCTCTTGTTTACTTTCCTTGACAATCACATTGGATGCCAACAATTGGTTCTCTTTTTCTATCAGATAAAATTCTTTTTCATTGCTTTACCATATTAAAAATAGGAAATGAACTGTTTTTAATGACAACAGAAGAGGATGTATATCGTATTCTTATGTTCCCTTTGACCTTGGCAGCTCATGCTCAAGTTAGCTTGGAGACATGCTGTAACAGACTGCAGCAGTTCATTTATGCATTATATTTTTTCTTTCCTCATCCAGACTGTGCTTTCCTTAGAAACCTACACAGCTTACGCCTAAATTGTTTTGAGAAGAATCCCAGAATATTCCATTTGACTTTGAGGACCGACAGTCAAAAGAGCCTGGAGACATTCTACCTTGCATCCAAGTTCAATCCAGCTATTAGTGCTCATATGCCATAAGCCTTCCTTAGGGTGCCAATTCTTTTGAACGACTATTTTGTAACTTGTTAATATTCATTAATTGTTGTACCATAAGGAAAAGAGTTCTTGAGTTGCAGTGCCGAGCAAGCAATGTCACCAAAGCCGTCGTGAAGTAGGGTGCCAACCAAGAAGAAGGCCCCAATGTTGAAGAAAAACATGTTAAGTAGGGTGCCAACCCAACAAGGAAGCAAAAATGCTGCCAAAAAGTGGACGATTAGGGCGCCACCCTTCAAAATAGTGAAATTTGCCCAAGAAAGTGCTCTGATACCAGGTTATGAGCTGAATCACGGATTTTAGTATCAATGAAGCATGAATTGACAATAAATGATTGATAAAGAACATCCCATATCATCAATGGCTAAAGCCCTAAAAAGAGTAACGAAGGCAAGAGTTCTCCCAACAAAGAGCCCAATCAACACCAAATCATAAGCTGAAAACTAAATGTACATAGCACTTCGTACCACTTCCAAATCTTGGGCTCCCATTCCTCCAAATTGTGTTGTAGTTGAATAAACTTTTGGTCTCCGTATAAACTCAAACTTTCTGTTTGTAAGCAGCCCCTTCGTTCAGATTGTTTGTATGTTAGAGGCAGTATTGCATGGCCTGTTCTTTTTGCTCAGACAGCCAGAACCATAAATGTCCCTCATGCAGGCATAGTGGTGATTTTTTAATATCTTGTATCAATCATTTCCTTGGTTTCTTCTTGAAAAAAAGTAACAAAAATCACCACAACGTGCATAATTAGCATATGCTAGCGTAGGTTTTATCTTCTTTGTACTGCAATTGCTTGCTACTATTTTGAAGGAGCTATTTTCCCTAAGCTTGCTAAAAAAGGATATGTGTCATGCTGAAAAGCAGAAACAGTTTTTTATTGTTCTTGTTCCAATTGATCTCAAGAAGCTATTCCAGTTGATAATTACGTGATAAATTTGAGCAGGCATCTACAGTCAAGATTTGGTAAGTCCCAGACTGAAAAGGAGTGGCTGGCACAACGGGAACGAGAAAAAGGAAATGACCTTTTTAAGGTTTGTAAATGATAAGCCTTCCTTCACATATTATGTGTCTAGAAGAAAGTTGAAGGCCTGTTTGTGTTCCAGGTGAAGTATCTTATGTTCTAGTTTGACTTCCTTAAGATGGATTCAGGGGAAGCATTTGTTGAGAACGGTATTTTGTCCCCCTGGGATGAGGATCAAAATTATATGCTATATACTCTTTAGACTTACTGCCTAAGATCAGATCTAACACCGGATATCTTTGACTGCATCTAATAACACACACTTACATGCTCCTATATACTACTGGTTCCTATTTTAGAACATTATTAGCCAATCAAGGTCCTTCTATACAAAACTGATAGCGGCATCCTCCAATAAGTGGCGTGTTGGTGAAGGCCTCCTTTTTTCTTCTTGAGGCCTGGAGTTTAATTCAAATCAGAAGCACAATGAGCACATACAAGAGAAAATATAAACATATAGCTGCATGGAGTTCCATATAAATCCATGTAAAAGATGGAGGATGTTGTTCCTGTACGGAAATCTATCATTTTCAAACATTTGAGATGATTCTTGCCTTGAGGACAGGGAATGCATAATTTACCGTTGAGAGCCACAAATTCTATGCAAACAGGGTGAATGAGGACTCTGTTTCATGTAAATATTATTGGTGTCTAGGGAATTGATGGTTCTGAGAAGCACATCTTACTGCCTTTTGAACTAAGTGATGTGATCCTGGGATAAATTTGAACAATTTTAGATGGTTTATGGTGTACTTTTTTCAGAAGGGCACCCCAGAATATTCACTTCTACAAAATTGACCACGTCTAGTTATCATATTCAAAGTTTTATATATAAGAATCTTAAACACATACGCCATACCTAGGCATCACTTTTCAAGTTGCTTATTTCGAGTCTTCCAATTTTCATTCTGGGGGATTGTTGTTTCACTGATTTATTCTCTTCTTCATTTCTACAATAGACTTCTCATGAGAATATGACACGATGCTGTTGGACTTGGCTTGTAGGCAAAGGAATATGTTTCATCTGTCGACGCGTATTCGTTGGCAATCGATTTGTTCCCTAAATATGCTCCAGCTTATGCAAACCGTGCAGCTGCATATATCAAGGTGATGATATTTAATTGGTTAGTTGCACCTGCAGCACGTGCATGGCATGGACTTTTAATTTTAATCATGATTTACATTATAGCAAGCAAGATCTTGCTGAAATTTATTGCACGAGTCTCAAATTTGGCTCTGATTTGCTATGTTGCTGCTTGATTGTCAGTTAAACAGGTGGGATGATGTTCACAGGGACTGTTCTATGGCTTTGGAGATCGATCCTAAATATCTCAAGGTATTTAATCTGCTTTTATTGTAAGTAACAAGCCTGGATTTCATTTGTTATAAGTTCTATCAAAAGTAGATGACACGACTTTTATCCAGTGATCCAAAAAATTTAAAAATCTGACAACAGTAGAGAAAACTAGATCTGAAAACACAAAAACTGAGTTTTCTCTTTAAAACAAGACAGACGCTAAAGTGCCCTATATAGATGTGAATCTAAAAACTCTACTTGCTTTGTGCCAAAAGAGTGCTTTGATACCGAGAGCAAAACATCCCATAGATCCATATGGGATATCTCTGTGTTTGATGTTTAAATATAACCATCTTCTAAGTGCTGAACTAAATTCAGCCTTAACATGAAAGGTATCTCTGAAGTCAGAAATCTAACCTGGAAGAAACACAGATAAAGTACAAGTTACTGCATTCTTGTTAGTGTTATTCTCAAATTATCATGAGTGCCGCATACAACGCCAAATTAATGATTCAATGGAGAAACCGTACATAATACCTTGTGGATGAAGCCACAACTTGAAGGGTCTAGTTATATCAGACCACTTTATTATAGACTCTAGGGTCTTCCAGGTGTTCAGCCTTAGCATGAAAGGTATATCCTCTAGTTCAAATAGGGAGTATAATATGGAAGAAACAAAGATGAAGTAGAAGTTATTGCTCCCATTGTTTCAGTGCCATTCTCAAACCACAAACACACGTACAGTAGGTCAATCCAAAGTTGTTCACTTGCAGTGAATTTTTTTATTACTTTGAGGCTGTGCTCCTGATGCAGTTTCAAGCCTAGAACCTTCTTAATCCTGGTAAAATTCATATATATGAAATCTAAATACATAGAAAGGACATGTGAATATGAAAAGGAATTTTTAATGGATATTCTATCACCCGTTTTTACTCTTCTAATTGGTTCCCTCCCTTTAACCTCAAAATGTCATCGAAATGTCGGCAGGCCCTGATGCGCCGCAGCTTGGCCAGCTTGCAGTCTGATAATCCTGAAGAAGCTATAGCAGGTAATAGTCATGTAAATACTATTGCTGCATACATAGCCAAATGCATTTATATTGTCTTACTGATTTTGTGTAAAATTCAGTAATCTTTGTTAGCAAAGCTTTAAGACTGCTTTGCTCACATTAAGATAGCTAAATACAGTAGAAAATGGAAAAGCCTCGGTCATGATGGCAGCTTGATAGTTTGTTTTATGTTCAAGTCTGCAAGTTGTTATATCTAGCTCCTTAAGCGCTAGATTAAGTTTCTTCAATTCATATCTACTTGCTTGTATGAAAACAGTGAAAAAGATTATTTCCTTTTGATCTTGTGTTCTGATCTACACTTTACTCAGTTGCAAGCAATGGAAAAAGTCGGAGAGAAGTTGAAAAACTAGGGTTTCTATAAAACTAAGTTTGGATAATGAATGCAGACCTTGAAGCTGCACTTAATCTGGATCCTACCAATCAAGAGATAATTCAGTTAAGACAGAAAGCTGAATGTGAGCTACTCAAGCGTCAAGTGAGATATCAAGAAGGTAGTCAGCCACCAAAAGTGAAACAAAAAATTCACATACGAAGCACAAATAAGTCCAATTCGGTTGGTTTTAGAAAAATTCTAATTGAGGAAGTGGAAGAACCAGATATTATTGGCACAAGCTCAGACGTTTCAGATCATCAAGTAGTACCGGCATTGATGGCCAATGACTCCTCAACTGAAGATATATGTATCAGAGCAACACCTTTTGATTCTTTCAAAGGTGATATTAAAGATGGTGTAATCAGAGCCACAAAACAGAACCCTTGCAAACTTACTAGCTGTGATGTCAATGAACATGGCTCTTCTACTCTTCTCAATACTGCCTCTACAATTTCTGAAAAAGAGAATAAAGATGTTTTATGTTTTGGGACATGCAACCTGAATATAAACAAAATGCTGGACAAAACTGGAAAGAGTTCAGATCTTATTGAAAGAATTCCAAGTGTAATGGTATCAGCAGCTAATGTAAGCAGGCCATCAGCAGATGTCACTGTCAGCAACAGCTTGAAGCTAGAAGAGAAGAATTTTGCAAATGAGTTGCGCCTTAGAGGAAACGAGCAGTTTACCACTGGCAACCTAGAAGCAGCTGAAGCAAGTTACACAAACAGCATAAAGCTGAATCCTCAAAGTGCAGCAGCATTTGCAAATAGAGCACTGTGCCGTTTACGATTGAGCAAATTTGAAGGTGCAATTGAAGATTCTACTAAAGCTCTTTCAATTGACCATGGATATTGGAAAGCATACTATCACCGAGGCTCTGCCCTGCAAGCATTAGGAAGATTGGAAGAGGCATTGGAAGATATGAAGGTAATAGGTTGGTAGAAATCACCTAAGCTGTTTATGTACATTGGCTGGAGATGTTCTTCAGTGAAGGTTTTGGTTCAATATGCAGCCTCATTCATGAAGAATGCTGAACCTCTAATCTGCACAAAGTTAACTTGTTTTTCTACACAGTTTTATTTCTGTCAAAATGTGCATAACACGATTTATCTTAAAGTTCACATAGGATCTTCAAAAGAAGTAATCAAAATGATGTCTATACTCTATAGATTGTTGGCATGTCTTTGTACCTTGCCTTGAACCTGCAACGTGCAAGGAGAATGTTTCATGAACAAGAATCAAAGCCCTGCTCTCTTGTGGAAATCATGTAGGTTTTAACGTTTTAACCAGCAAGTACTTCTGATAGTAAGGCTCCACTTCTTCATGAGCACATCATGGCCACTCAAATAGAAACTTTTCTTGGTTGTAACCATTTTGATTGCTTCTACAATCTTTCTCTTGTTAGGTGCTAGCATTTGACTTGCTTGATGTTACTTAGAGATCAAAGCAGCCTGCCATTGGGCTCTTCGACCCCCCGATTTTGTGGCTCTGTGTATTGGTTTTTTCATTCCACTTCCCCCCTTATCCTATCTTATTTGAATTGCTAGTGCAACAATGTTGCAAAGAAAATTTTGTGACTCTCTTGAAATTTTAGTGAGCAGAGTCTTTGGAACAATGCAGCATCGTTTCTATTTAGGTTAATTATACCGAGTTGCATCACCAATGAAAAAGAAGAAGAGACAATCAGCTGCCATATGTGTAAGTCATTTTGCTTATACTCCAAATTGTAGCATATCTAAAAGCCCCAAATAGAAAGTTTCCATATTTTCACTGCTTCAAGATCAAATATTCTATGTTCCCTCCATCTATGCATAATCCAAGAAACAAACAATGAATGCTTTTGCTCTATTTTGGTTGACTGCATGAACTTATGATATTAAACCAAAACCCTTTTGTACCTGAACAGACTTCTTCTAGTTTCCTTCCATTGTGAATTGTGAGTTGTTTGATTTTGAGATCATTTTGGTTTCCAACCTATGCTTTAAATCCTTTCAATCTTCCCAATGCCTCTAACTACGTTTCCATCATATATACGAACGTCTTTCTAGAGACATCATTATAAACCCAATGAAATATCTTGCTCCAAATTGGTCCACAAATGTTAGGTCAGACAAGTTTTAAGAGATCCATTGAAATTTGATTTGGATACTACCTAGAAAGTTTTCTCGATTGTTTTCCCATCATGTAGCTCTTACATACATTTTCAAGAATAATGGTTTGATATCAGGATGGTGACATTAGGCACTCCACATGAGACTCATGTCTGGTTTCTCCCTAGATTAGCAATGAAAAAATTCATCTTCAATGCCTCTATCCTTGTTTGTATTGTCACGATGAATCCATTGAATGACTCAAGGAGGCTCCCCAAAGCATAATGGTGAAATCTTTATGTGATATTGAAACTCCAACTGCTGCTAACTCCTCTACCAGGCTATGCATCCATTATTTATGCTTGATGATTCTCTCCCCCTCTGTCATTTTGGCATTCATGAATTTGTTTCTCAATAGAAGTTGATTGGATAGATTTCTTGTCTTATATAGGGACTACAGTTCTGCATGGCCTCCCTTGCAGTCCTGGTGCTCCTGAATTTCCTTGAAAGAGAATCTGCTGAATTCAGATAGATTGTGTAGGTAATCAACTATGACTGTATCTGATGTTCTTGTAATACCCTTAGTTGTGGATGCTATTTGCTTCATCTTTTATGGTATATTGTTGCCATATCTGTGATTTGTGTTCGTAACTCTGCCGCATTCCCAATGTGCATCTGAAGGACAAAAGCAAGCTCCAATAAATCTCCTCTATGAAATGCACAAAACTAGAGAAAACGAGGTGGGAGAAAGAAGAAAATTTCTTGTCCTTAACGACAACAAATTTCCTGTAACTAATTACGAAAGAAGCTTTAAGTAACTAATCCTACCTCGTGCATAAATCTCTAACTCACTCTTAAGTACCTCAATCCATCATTTTAAAAAATGAAGCATTTATGTTTTTCCAATAAATAATCCTAAACTATTGTCATGTCTCTGTAGTTTTAATTTTAATTCATTCAGAAAAGCAATGCACACGACAGTAATGTTGAAGTATTGAATCACTCATGAGGTATCAGTTTGTTGCAGAAAGTGCTTGATTCTCGTCCAGGGGAAAGGCATGTCCTTACTAGAAAGGAGTCATTGGAAAAGAAACTGGATGAAGCCTCATTCATGCCAATGCGGATGGGTCCCATGGTGATTACGGAAGTTGAAGATCTTGAAACTGCTCCAGCAACAGAAATCTCAAGCAATAGTTGTTCGCGGGTAAGTTTGCTTTGCTATTACCATAAGAGTGCATCATATGCCAGAAAGTGTGTAAATTATTTTTATAGCTTAGGCAACATGGTCAGACCTGGTATACATGGTTTAGAAACCGTTATGATATGTTGTCAAGAAATCTTCCCTTTTTCTGTTTTTGTAATGCAGCTTGACACAGATAGTCTGTTGTGCTGTGAATTGCTATTTTCTCCTAAATATAGTTGGTAAGAGATGTAGGTGTATCTCTTTATATTTGAACCTGAAAACTTCCATCTAATCTAAGCTTCTAAGTTCTAGAAAGTAGAAGCTGCTACATCGAACAATCTTTGGATTTATTCTGTACTGCGGGTGGATTTGATGATTAAAGGAACAGGAGAAGAGTGCAGTGCAGGAATCAAAGGAACAAGAGAGGCATGCAGAACAAGTACGTTTCACAGGAAATGCTCATTTCCTGAACCACCAGTATACAGAAGCTATTGCTTGCTATGACAAAAGCATCAATTTGAATCCCATGGAAGCAGCAGCATTTGCTAACAGAGCATTATGCTATATGAAGGTATGCTCTTGTCATTCATCCAGCTCAATCTGATCATGGCCTTGAATAAAATCCACTTATTCACTGGTGCTTTTTGAGTCCCTTGTTCCGGAAAGAAACTCTAAGCTGGAGAAGGCAAAATTCTAGATTCAATGATTTGAGGTAAATAACCTGAATCGAAGGTCTTGTCTTTTAGCTCGAAAGGTGTCAAACCATTAATGTGTGTGGATATGTTATCAATTTTTTTTATCAATCAGTACCATTCATGGAATCTTGAGAGTCTGCATTTATTTGCTTGTCTAAATGATCATTCAAAATTTTAAAAAAGTTTTGGTAAATCTTCCATGGTTTTGGGAATCCCACCATTTTTTTAGTTTGAATAGATGTTCATGAATTTCCAATGCAGTTGAATTGCAAGCATTTATGTATCCCACTGAAGTATGGCTCTTCAGTGGAATCTGGATAACAATAGCAATTGAAATGCACGTTCCAGCCCTGACTGTTATATAGACCGAATTTAGATATATAACAAGCAGGGCTGGAACGTGCAATTGAACTGCTATTGTTATCCAAATTCCACTGAAGAGCCATACTACTGAAACTTTACAAATATTCTACCAGAGGGCTAACTCAAGCTTGGGATTTTTAAAACTAGGTGATGACCACTACTTCAGGTGGAAAGATTGATGAATACAGCCATGGACTCTTTGAAAAACTCGGAACTCTGATGTTTTGGCATGCTTATATCCATATTACTTGAAATTTCTAAGAACTAATGATTAGTGTGACCAAGAATAATATTACCATAAATCCTGAAAAGGATAATGGAACCATGCAGTAGCCCTGATGAACCTCATAAGTCTAAGTCTCTCAGAGCTCAGTAGGAGAAAAACAGGTAAAATATCTTCTCTATCGTACCATGAGTTTGAGAGTTCAAAGAGATCAAGCAACTTATGCTAACAATTGCATCCTACTCTTCTAAGAATAACAACTTACAGCAGAACCATAGCTCAAAATTGGTTGTCTAGGGTGTCATTGGAAAGCACTTGTCGAGGGCTTTCTAATGACACCTTGGGCAAGCAAGAATTCATGCATATGCAGAAAGTGAACAGCCAACAGGTAAATCTCATTTCAAAACCAGTGAAGTTACCTGTTACGCCCAAACCAAAGGCATGCAAGATGGATCATTGACATAGCCCGAATGAAGTCAGCGTGCATGTATGAGGAAGATGCTACTTGATGAAGGGGATAGTTCAAAATGCGGCCTGACTAAAAGAGACCCAAATAAGGACAAAGGGCTGTAAAAAGGCCTAACAGTATTACATGTCTACAACACTTAACCTATTAATACAAAAATTTCCCTCATTGCAGGCTATAGAAGAGCAATATAACTGAAGTAAATGTCTGGGCCCACAATCTGGGCAATGATGTGTAACTACTTTGAATGTTGAAACATATTAAACTACATAAAAGAAATGCACATGCTAAGTAGGTACTATCCCTCCAACCTACAAGAAGTCCCCACAATCAAGTGACAAGAACGTCAAAACCGTTGTCCATAGCATTTTTATATTCTACTTGTATTCCCCTACTCAATTATGTATGCCATTTGGTTTTCAACCGTGCATATGCTTGAGCATGTGTGAGGAACAACCTCATATGCTAAGACTCCCTGTTTGCAAGTAGAAAGCTATCTAGGAAATATAATGGCCTACTTAGCAGCAGGTTGCAAGAAACAAAATGCCCCAGAGAACCCTTTTGGCTGTTCTGGAAAAAATTTCATCTTCTACGGATTGTAACACGTGCAAATCATCACAGGGATATGATGCAAAACGATTAAGTAAAAGTGCATGCTTTATATGCAATAGTTTTGGAAGGAAGAGATGCATAATATAGATGACATGCATACTTTGTGAATTTTAGAAACTTTTCTGAAGACTAATAAGTTTCATCAGGGTAGCACAGTTGGGAGATTTGAATCAGGCTAAAAAAGACTGTATAGAAGCACTAAGACTGGATCCTGCATACAAAAAAGTGTACCTCAGGCGCTCCATCATCAATGAAAAACTTGGTGATCTTCAAAGTGCCCTCAATGATCTGCAGGTGCATATCTTTGTTTATTGCAAAGTTTTCTCAACCTGAGAAAAGGGTTTCCACAGAGAAATCTCACTTATATTTTTTTGGGTGCAGGAGCTACAAGCTTTTTTACCAGCTGATGCAAAAGTAAAAGCAAAGATGGAAGAACTCAAAAAACATCTGGGAAGTAACAGAACTCTCAAATGTGGAGAGGCTAACTCTAGAGATGGACCAAAAAACAATTCCGAGGCATCAGATAACATGATTAAACTGCCAATTGCACTGAACACCAGCAATGGCCTGGGTACTTGTCTGGAAACAAATAATGCACCATCATATCCACATGATTCCTTATTATCAGAGGAACCTAAAAGCAGTAAAAAGGAACCAAGTACTACAAAGACCTCAACAGGCTCAGTTCTTCCTGCAAGACCAAAAACTGCATTAGAATTTGAGAGGGGATGTTTGAGCACACAAAAAGAGCCCAAAATACTGAGGCAATACATCAAAAGTGTGGAACTTTCCAAGTACTCTATTATTTTCAAAGATTCATTAAGTGCAGTTATTATGAAAAACATTTCAGAAGCCTTGTGGAATTCATTTATGCCAGATGATGCACCGGTCTCTCTCTCTCTCTCTCTCTCTCTCTCTCTCTCTCTCTCTCTCTCTCTCTCTCTCTCTCTCTTGTTATGTTTAGATGAATGCAGTTCGTTTCATCACAACAAACCAGCGGTACCTAGTGATTTGATGCACCTTATTTTGGTCCCATAGGCCACCTTTGGTTTCAGTGGATAGTGGATCTTAGTACAAATCCTCAAGAGCTATCCATTTAGGGCTCATGTTATAGTGCCTTAAAATATGATTATCTTAAAATCTTGTGTGTTTTCCCAAAATGATGTGCACATTCATCAGTTCTGCATACTTCCTCTACAAGTCTAAAGATATAACAAGAAAAAATTTACTTCATATATACTACTTAAATTTGACATCACTTTGTTCTACAACCTGAAGAAACGTTTCTATTGCCATGTCCGTCACTGATCTATTTTGTTTAAGCATAATTCCCCTACCACTTGCTATGTCCACATACGGCATGTCGCTATATCCAAAGAGCTTGCCTTATATCATGTTTTCATTATCGGCAACTCTGTAGCCATTTCATGAGAATCTCTCTCTCTCTCTCTCTCTCTCTCTCTCTCTCTCTCTCTCTCTCTCTCTAGTAAAACTTTCTTTCTGCTGACCCTTGCAGGGGGCCTTAGCAATTCTTCAAGCACTAGTGAAAGTCAAGAGATTCAAGTTGGTTGTCATGCTCCTTCCAACTGAGGTTAAGCAAACTCTTGCACTTGTTATGGAGTGGATCTCAACGTCGAACATTGCACCAGTTAAAGTACTCTGTAAGCTTAAGTCCGATTATCGACTTTGAGTGATGAACAGAATTACAAGGATTGGTGTCAAATATTTAATACATGAAACGTTTATGAAATTGCTGTTTACAGATAGGAACATTAGATGCCATATCTTCCTTCGGTTTCTAAGGAATTCTAAAAGATTTTAGATGGGGTTAGGTCCAAATACTAAGCCTATTTTGTGGTTGCACAAGAAATGACTATCCTGGACAGTATCAAAAGGTTGACGTTTTTCTTTCCATAGTCCTGCATGATTCTCAAAATATTGCTTCTGATAGAGGGGCATTATTGTAGAAATTACGATCCAATCACAATGGAAGTGTTTCCTATAATTCTATTGTCAAGGAGACACCTGGGGACTTATCCTCTGCATCTTGGTAATTCAGGTGAGCTGCATCATGATGTTCTAACTAATGTTTCAAAGATTTTCTAGAATAAAGTCCTTGCTTGTTTTCTGAATGGCTGATGTGTTTTGTAAGAATCTTTTGATTTCTTGGGTCAATTATCAAGACTTCATAACTTCATAGAGTGATGTTTATGTTGCTTCTTTGGTTCAAATGGCATGATCATTACAGAAATGCTAGCATGATATGCTATGCCATATTTACTCTTTGCTCTCAAAGATAGATTTTTTTCTTTTTTTACTACTGAGTAGAATTATGTACATGTAATTATTATATTATGCACAAAAGTTCCTGTTTACCATCAAGATCTGATATAAAGGTATGATCTGTAGTTTGTTATTGTAGGTTGACCATTTTCAACTATGCTGCAAGTACTAGTCTAAAATTAGTTTTACACAGAGAAAGACATCATGCTCTTTACATTCTGATCTGCCATATAAGCAAAGGCTCTCATTGCCCAATGATCAACACGTTGTGAAACAGGTAGGAATCTCCCAACTTATTACAGATAGACTTCTCTTTACTCTGAAGTAATGTAGTAGTATTTTGTTGGTTAGAGATGAAAAATCTGTTTTGCTGAAAGTCGCACATTCTTATGAGAATCTAAAAACAAGTAGGCAGTTGATTCTTAGAGCTTTTACAACAAGTGCAATCCATATTCAAGTTATACTATCCCTTGTTTGCAGGTCCTTTTTGTAGAAATCTCCATTGAATGATTCTTTAGCTTGCCTACCCAGAAGTATTTGATTAGCTGTTGTTTCCTGCAGAGAGAGTCAGGGTCATTTTTCTCCGACTTCCTGTTCAGGTGTTGAAAATCTATTCTCTCAAACATGTTATGATGATCTCTGTAAGAGAGGGCTGCATTTTCGTATGGGCAGTCCCATCTTATCTTTTCCACTTCTGCAAGCCTGCATCAGCTTTTGTGAGATATCTTTGGCATGCTTTAAAATTCTGCCATTCATAATGAAAATAAAATCTCTATGGCCCACCTTATTACGTGCATAAGAACCATTTTTTCATCATTTTTTTAGAGATCCTTATTTCTGTTTCAGTCCATAACGCTCCATCCAAGTTAAATAGAAGAAATCCAAATTCAAACTATTATCTCCTTGCTATTAGTCAGTATTGATAAAACACTTGTAGGTAATTGTGTTCCATTCTGGAATAACACACTAAGACGCCTTGATTCCTTAGTTCCCCCCTTCATGCCAGACTGAATGGTGAGTGAACCTAGGTTATAATGTTGATGGTCCAACACATGTCCATGCATGTTTCTGATACAATTTTTGATCATTTAATTCCAATGCTGATCAAAATTAACTGCAGAAAATGTGCTAAGCAATTGTATTCTCAATTCCATATCAGAGTTTAATATACCCCCTTCATCCAAAGGTTTGGCACAATAATTTCAAGCTATGGATCTATTCTCTACTTTATTGAAGCTAAATTTTCATTTGTACGAGCTCAATTCTTTATGGAGCTCAATTTTCACACCTAAATATTACTCTATCCTAATATTTAGGTGTGAAAATTAAGCTCGTACAAATGAAAGAGTCAGTGATTCAAATAGAACCACAAGAAGAGACATGTTGATATATGCATCTTGATTCTCTACAATCTATATGTGGACATGTTGGCCTTGTATTTTAAGTTGTTGATCCTTTCAATTTGCATGGTCTCTTATTTGTTAATTTGCATTCTATTATAATTTCAGTTAAGTCCAAATTGTGTGCAAGTGTTTCCATTTGAGCTGAGGATAGAATCTCCTCCTATTTGATCTGAAAAAGTGCTATGGTTGCTTTTGATTCAAATTCATTTTTTAAATATATACTAGTTGCTCTTCTTTGTGATTGATTTGTGATAGAATAGTTACACTAAATTAGTAAAATGGTTTTGTACTCTTGATGCAGTAAAGTATTTTTTTGTACTTTTATGTTGCCAAGTTGCATTTTTTAAGCACTTACCAAACTTTTCTAATTTCAAATGTATACTCCAAGCTTTGCACTAGCACTTCTCAATATAGCATTTTAGAATTGGCTTTCATAAAATCTCCCTTTCAAACCTTCAATTGCCATATTCTAATTCATGTTTATAAGTCTCGTTCAAGCCAAGCCTCATCAATAGAGTCATTAATTGCATTGATGTATTTTTGTTGGGGGTATTCCCAATAAAGTGTAAATAAATAAAATCATCCAATAAATTGTGTTGCGAGGGCATGGCATCCTACGCGTATAAGCCCATGGCCCAATGAGCACGTAAGTTAATTTGTAAATAAAATAATAGACTTGGGCCCTTTGTAATTAAAATAAAACTCGAGGCCCAAAGTCAATTTTAAACTTAAAGTTTACTTTTTAGAGTTGGGTCCAATTTTGGACTCACATGAATCTTGTGATTTCCAATGTACTTTTTGTGGACCCTTGGATCAAGTTGGGTCGAAGATGAATGGATAGGATCAATGTGAATATTAGCCAATAGGATTGAGGGGCAAGGGCCTTCCCCATTTTATAAAAAGATACCATTTGTACACTATTTGGATGCTTAATTTTTTGTTTGTGGTTAGTTAAGGTTTCTCCATAAGCAATGACATTAAGCATTTGAGCTAACCTCCATCTCATCTTTCACTCTTTCTCTCTTCTCTTCTCTCTTCCTCTTCTTTTCTATCCTTTCCCTTCACCCAAAATCATGATGAATGTTAGTGTAGAGGAGTAGAGTCAAAGGAGTGTTAGTGGTGAATAGAGTTAAGGGAGAAAGTAGGAAACTAGCTAAAAATAACATCTATACATAGTTAGGTACCTATCCAGTGATCTAACCCTTGTTGATAGGCGGGAGGGCTATACTACGCAAGATCTTCGACCCTACAGTGGTGCCGATGTTGGGGATAGGTTTCCACTAACTAGTTTAGCTGCATTTTAGCTATTTTCTTGTTTTTTAGAGTAGTTTTAGGTAGATTTTCAGGAGTTTAGAGTTAGTTTTCTATTTTTTTGTGTTTGGATTGTTCACAGCTAGCGGAGGAGGTGTGAGAGGGTAGAGGAGGCCCTGAACAGCCTCTAAGGGCTTGAAATCCAAACCAATCAGCCAAAAAAATCCAAAAACACACACCAATCTGCATTTTTGGAAGGAAAAAGAGTCTAAAATCTCATCAGATTTTTATATCTCCAGAACTTGTGTGAATTAACCGTTGCATGACTGGCAGCAGCTCCAAGGTACGGTCCCAGACCTACATAGAAGCCTGTGAGAGTTAGTTCCAAGCAGATTGTAAAAATCAGAGAAAAATCATAAAAATTCACAAAACGCTTGAAAAAATCCAAAAAAATTCAAATGTTCATAAGAACTCTCGCAGAGCCCTCTGAAATTCTATCTCAGTGAGACCAGGATACAAAAAAGCTTGCAAGAGTTAGTTTGATGTCTAATTGCCTATGCGAGAGTTTCCAGTGAAAAAAAGACGGGAAAGTACCAGTGAACACTCGCAGACAGCAAAATTTTCAATTTCAGTGAGCAAGAACTCTCGTAGAGGATTTTGAAGTTCCATCTCAGTGAGACCAGGGCACAGAAGAGCTTGCGAGAGTTAGTTTGATTCCAGTGATCAAAAAATTGGGTTTAAGTGTTAAAAAAATCACTAAAAAAGGAAGATCCAGCTATAAGAACTCACGTAGACTCCCTCAATCGATTCAGAATATTAATTTCCATCAGTGATGAAGCCTGCGAGAGTTAGTACAGAGATTTGGTGAAGATCAAGTCAAAAAAGTGGTTTTGAACCCTTGCAAACAGTAAAATTTTCACTTCTTGTGAGAGCTAACTCTTGTAGAAAATTCTATAGTGAGATCTGATCCAAATCCAGCTACTGTGAGCCTTGCGAGAGTTACTTCCCAAAGATCTGAGAGATATCAGGTTTTTTTTTTGCAAGATCCGAACTAGTTTTTGGCCATTTTAGCCACTAGAACTTGAATTAAATCATATATGTACAACATATATGATTATGGTACATGACAAGTACACTAGTTTCACATGTGGGAACAGGCTCCACACATGTATTTATCTATGTACGAGATTTTTAGCCTCTACCAAGTTTATTTTTGCATTTTCCACAAATGAGACCATCAAGGTTCTGTTGGAGGAATTCTCTATGATCCATAGAACCAGTATGCCTTATTATCCTCACGGTAATAGGCAAGCAGAATCATCTAATAAGATCCTGTGTAGCGTACTCACGAAAATAGTTGAAGCTGGAAGATCGGATTGGAAACACAAGTTACATGCTGCTCTGTGGGCATTCAGGACAGCATATAAGGGAAGCACTGATCAGACACCATTCCAATTGGTATATGGTCAAGATGCTGTAATGCCAGTAGAGTTAGTCCCTTCATTAAGGATTGCCACAATGCAACATCTTGATGAATCCAGATCTCTACGGATCAAGGGAAAGGAGGTTGCAACCCAACCCGACGACGAGCTGCTTGATGCTGTGTTATTTTACATTGACACAGTACCGGAGTGGGCTGTCGACATAGTTGAATATCTAAAGAGGGCCAACCAGACAAATCACTACCAAACGCAGATCAACGAAAATTGATCTTGAAAGCTAGACCTTATTAGTTGATTGCTGGCCAATTGTGCCGAAGAGGACCAGATGGGATTCTTCGGTAGTGTACTCTTCCTCATGAGGCCACCCAGATCATTTCGCTTTCACATAAAGGCATGGGTGGAGGCCATTTTGCATCCAACATTATAGTGCACAAGATCCTGCAATCAGGTTGCTGGTGGCCAACGATTGATAAGGATACGGAGGAATACCTGAGAAAATGCGATGTGTGCCAAAGGGAAAGGAG
Source organism: Diphasiastrum complanatum (assembly GCA_029204225.1). Classification (NCBI taxonomy): domain Eukaryota; kingdom Viridiplantae; phylum Streptophyta; class Lycopodiopsida; order Lycopodiales; family Lycopodiaceae; genus Diphasiastrum; species Diphasiastrum complanatum. The sequence goes on along the minus strand of CM055096.1, from coordinate 32,968,892 downwards.
ACCGACAAGATTGAGTTATGACCTTCTACACCCGGTCTTAGCCCAAGTGGGTTGAAGCCAGGGCAGTAAGAGTAGCTGATGCTAGGACCACTGCCAAGTTTCTCTATGAAAATATCATTGTGCACTTTGGGTGCCCGGTGGAGATAGTCAACGATCGCGAGAGTCATTTTATTAATGAGACCATCAAGGTTCTGTTGGAGGAATTCTTCGTGATCCATAGAACCAGTATGACTTATTATCCTCATGGTAATGGGCAAGCAGAATCATCCAATAAGATCCTATGTAGCGTACTCACGAAAACAGTTGAAGCTAGTAGATTGGATTTGAAACACAAGTTTCATGCTACTCTGTGGGCATTTAGGATAGCATATAAGGGAAGCACTGACATCATTCTAATTGGTATATGGTCAGGATGTTGTAATGCCAGTAGAGTTTTTAATCCCTTCATTAAGGATTGCCACAATGCAACGTCTTGATGAATCCAGATCTCTACAATTACACCACGAAGCTCTGCATAACTCTGTAAAACACGCTTACTAGTTGTACATGCATTGGCAGCTAAAAAGAAAAGATGCAAAGCATGGCACGATCGCTAGATACAAAAGAAAGATCTTCGATCCAAAGATCTAGTCCTGATGTATCAAACCAAGGCGATCAAGGGGGAGTTAAAATTCACAGACGAAGGTCCTTATCGGATCAAAATTTTTTTTAATTATAAAGCCGCGAATCTGGATAAGCTAGATGGGACACCTTGCGACACACCCATCAACAGTAGCCAGTTGCACAAGTACTGGCCACCGCAGTGAGACAGATCCAGGTTGGCGGTGGCATGTTATGAAAAGTTTATCTGTTCAACCATCACAGCTAGATCTAGGAAGATCAAGCTAGATCAAGCTAGATCCATCAAGATTCAGCCAAATCTAGCGAGATCAGAGAAGATCCAAGAGAGATCCAGATCCAGATAGGATCAAGAGGAAAGCAGATCATCAGATTACACCAATAAGGCCCCCATTTGCATATTAGAGACTTCGATCTCAATAATCATGGCAAAAATAAGGGCAAAATTCACCAAAAGTGATGGATCTGCTACCAAATATCTATCAAAACTTCTAGAGAGTTACTAACAATTAGATCTACTATGGATGTAGCAGATTACCAATTTGCAAAAGTTAAAAAGCATATAATCTCAAAATCTCATCAAAAAACACTCTAAAAGAGCACTTTTTTAAATGATTTTCGGAGATCCCTTGGGAAATAGCTCTTGACACTTGGACAGTCGCTAGATTTGACCTAGATGCATCTATGAAAATCTCTTTGAGAGTTACTGATGGAAAAAACATCATTTTTAATGTATGTGAGGGTTCCAAGAAGTAGAATATTAGAACCTTTGTAGAGCATCAAGATCATCAAACCAACCTTTGCAAGGGGCATAAATGGAATTAGAGAAGTGAAATTAGCCTGTCTACATGGTCTGATCTTGAAAATCCTACCACGGGAGCAAGTTGTGTGAGCATTCACTTTCTGCAAGGATTGAACCCTCGCAGACTGCTTGAACCCTCTCAGAACCTTTGTAGGGCAGTCAAATCACCTTTTGAACTCTCGTAGACTTCTTTGAGGACTTAGAATTTTGTGAAGAAGGTTCTTGCCAAAATCTGGGTGGAACTAAACAAGGAACTTGGATTTCACCTAGTACGCCTCTAAATTCCACTATATAAGGGCTGAATTCGAGTCATTTGTCACCTTTCCTAGCGAAGCTCTGCTCAAACTTTGACCAATTTTTCCAAGTTCTCTGAATGTAACCAAACTTCATACAAGCCATCATCTGCATACTCTGAATCCATATCTGTGCTTTGAACTGCTGTTACTATCACCCAACTCTTGTTATCCACTATTTTTTTTTTGTTTCCATCACTTTTTATCTTTTTCACCATTTTTTTTACTTTTTCACACTTTAACTATCACTACTAACAAGTCCTTGTAAGGCTTTCAGTTTCTGATCAAATTACACCGTAAGCTACTCCTACTGTTGTTTGTGTAATTTTGTCATCTATTCCAGCAGCAGTTCTATTGATAGAGTGGAAGCAGTTGATGATGATGATGCTATTGAGGGAGTAGGAGTATAGGTGGATGGATATTCATCATCTGATCCCTCATCCTCTTCCTTGATGGCATCCTCCATAGCTTCTTGCAGAGTAGCAAACTGCTCCCATTGTTTCAGTTCTCTCCTGATGCTACGTGGTAGTCCTGCTAGGAACCATATGATCACCGCATGATCGGGAGTTAGGGCTGCATTGCATTGGATCGTAGATGTTTGACCTGTTCAATATAGTAATACAAAACAAAAGAATTCGAATGGATTTCAGATATGATTGTTGGCCACTGCCAGCTGTATCATTCCTACAGTCCTCCATAGTAGACATGCACTATTGTACTACGTTAACAGATTAATGCAACATTCAACAAGACCAAACCAAAGTGTGAAATTAAATGAACAGGTGAATCAGACACACGAATTATAGTAGACTAATTTGCATTCAAGATCAGAACAAGCAGCGAGGGCCACAAAGGGAGGTAGGCAGACTACAGGCAAACACACGGGCATTTACCAGGCTGTGGGCAGTGAACTAGAGTTGCAATCAATTGTTATGGATCACAGAGGATGCAATTGCAAGGCCAACGATGGAGCACCAGGTCCATCGAGTTGTAGACAGCACCAATGCGCTCCAAATCCTCTTAGGAATGCAGTGTAGGAATCATATTTGTCGTAAGATCAACCTTCTTGTGAGAGCATGGTTGTTGCAGCAAAGAGACTCGGACTATTTGCTCAGTTGATCACTACTAAACGAAATTCTAAACAACATCAACTGTACTTGCAATTAACCAATCATGCAATTACTCCCAACCAATTGGAATGAAAATTAACTCTCAAATATCACCTCACAAACAAGTAATTGCGATCTGAAACTCTCCTACTAGCATTCAACCAAGCAAAGCCAATCACCTCTCACTTAGATCAATCAACCTTTAACGAATGAGCTTCAACCACAAAGGCGAGTACTAAACCTTCTCTACGTTGCAAACCTCCAACTCTCAACACATCCTATCATCCGACAAGGTAGTAATGCCATCACCTCACAAAGTAGCTCAAGAACAAAACATCTAACAATCAACTTTCAAACAACTACTTCCAGCCAGTCATTCAACCAACTCTTGAATACAACCACTGAAACCCACTCACTCACTCAATCATTTGCAAAACCCTAGCATAACCAACCAATCAATCAAGAGGGCAAGCCTCCCAACATCCCACAACCAATCTCAATCAAGCATTCCATCTTTGAAGCAAACTAGCATGGGAACACTACAAGACAAACATTCTCACAAAGCTCTCCACTCATATGAGGCAAGACAACAAGGATCCAAAAATACTAACTCACAAAAGTACTAACTTCCAAAAGCTCTAACATCCAAATACTCTAACATCAAATACAAAGAGTTGGCTCCTTTTTATAGGAGATCCCAAGTGTCCCCCTTCAAAATGAGGCTTTGCCAATTTTCATGCCCTTCAAGCCCTCTTTGCCATTTGTCCTCAACCCATTTGATAGTACACGTAGTGGCCTCCATAAGAGAGGGGGGGAGTGGTGCATTCAAGGCTCTCTTCCAAAACTAGCCAAGATGCCATTTTTGTCAAAGGCTAGGGAGGCCATTCAAGTTTCCCCTTTTGTACACCATAGAAGCCCAAAATGTCAATGGCTAGTGGGTGTACCTCCCAATTTTTATAGCCTCTAAGGTGTTTTGGCATTTATTATCCAAATTTTGGGTGAGGCCCTTTTTCAACCCCTATTTTTAGTAGGCAACCTTCGTTTTTCTTTGGGTACCTGTGTTTTCGGCCTTCCTTCGATTTTTCAAGGGTCGTGTGCCTACTGCTCATTTGTTTGGGTTTTGGCCTGGTGGGTAACCACTTGGCCCACACATTTCGTTAATTGTCCGTAAATTGCCCAAACTTTGCCGTTAGGGTTTCTGTGACTCCTTGACACTGAATCCATATTTCTCGGTCCCATTTTTACCCGAAACTTTTCTTTCTCGATTTTTTCTTCTGTGGTTGACTTTTTCGGCATTCATGACTAGGGCTCCCACGACAACACGGTTTCCTTGAAAAATACACTGAGTGATCATATATTAGTAAAAATGGACTCAGTACATGGTGGGATTTTAGCACGGTCATACCGGCTATTTTCTTACAATTGACCATTTTTTTAAAAAGCCGTAAAATATTTATGGGCCATTTCTAAGGCCGCAAAATTTGCTCTAGCCTCATTTAGGGCGGGTTGGGACCCAATTCTAGGTGGACCGACACTTTTGCTCGGTCTTTACAAAAATTGATAGCAAAATATTTTTGACGATTTTTTTGAAAGTCAGTTTATTACTTTTAAACTGTGTCTAGCCACTTTAGGGCTGGGCTGGGACCCAACTCTAAGACAAATTTGTGCCGATTTTTCTCTGATAACCGGGTTTTACATGCCGTTTTTTTTAATTATTGCGAACTTAAACTTCAATATTAGCCCGATTTTCTGTGCAAAAATATCGGCTAACATGACTGGACTTTAGTTGTTGAGAACTTCTATCTAGAACACATTAGTTCAAGAATAAGATTAACCTTTTGTCTGTACGTACACGTCTGCATCGAACATAACACAAATTCCTACTGACAACTTAATCAACCAGAGTGTAATTCATTTGAGTTACTTTGATATCATTTTACATATAGAATGCTTTTCCTTCGGTTTGATAGAAGAAGTCTGTTGTTTTGAATTCATTACCTTTACACACCCTTATTAGAAGTAATACTGGTTACTTATAAAATGTCTGTTAATAACCAAATTTTCATTCAACTCCATTTCATTCGGAATAAGTCAAGTCTGTGTCAATTAAATAGCTTTTAAGTGGTATCTCCTTGGGAAACGATCTAAATATTACATAAATATATCAATTTTGTGTTGGTATATTGCGAGAAGTGAATGAAAAGGTTACTTCGCTAAGTCGAGTATCTCACTTTCGGTCTCAACACAAGAAGGTTTAGTCAATACTATGCTTGGATCCATTGGTGTATCAATTGGTTTGCAATCATAGATATGAAATTTTTCTAAAATGCCTTTTAGATTCTTTTATGATCTATTCCTAGTAATGTGAATTCCTACTAATACGGATCTTCTTTTCCGATCTATTTCTAGCAATTTGAATTTCTAATAAAGAATGAGCAACGCCTAGATCAAACATGTCAAATTCCTTTGACAGATCACTCTTACTAGTGTGTAGTAGGAAAGTGTCATTGGACAAAATAAATGCATCATCTACATAAAGAGCTATGTGAATGACACCTATATACTTGGAATAAACATTACAGTCAGCTGAATTGTTTGCAAAACCCAATTGAATGAGATAAGAGTTGATTATTTTGGACCATGCCCTTGCGGCCTATTTCAGACCATAGATTGCTTTGTGCAACTTGCACACTTTGTGTTCTAGACCTTTGACTTTGAATCCCTCCGGTTGGAAGGCATACAGCTCTTCTTCGATGTAGCCATTGAGAAATGCTATCTTGACATCCATTTAATGCATTTTGAGGTCTTCCGCAACTTATAATGCAATCAAAGTCCTGATTGACTACATCTTGACAACATGACTGAAAATCGCTTGATAATCCACTCCTTGGACTTGAATGAATCCTTTTAACCACTAGTCATGCTTTCCATTTTGCAATGGAAGCATCAAAGTTGATCTTCTTCTTGAAGATTCACTTGTTGTCAATTACACTCTTGTGAGTAAGGAAGTCGACCAGTGTCCAGGTCCGGTTCATCAAAAGTGAGTTGTATTCACTTTCCATAGCTTCTTGCCACGTCACAGCATCCTTGGAGTTAATTGCTTCGGCTAGGTCGATAATAAATCAAGTGCTTCCTTAGAAGATTTGCATGTGATAACGTGGGATATTTGGGAGTCGGCTAGATTCAGCGTGATCGATGCTAAGGCCTTCTGATCTTTGATCTTCTATGTCTTCGTTGATTGATGATCACCGTCTTCTAGTTTTAGGTCAGAACCTTCTACAATATCCCAAAGATCTCTATCTATCAACATCATCCAGAGTCTTAACTTCCAGATGTAGATGTTAGAACCATTGAGCCTGTCAATGATCCTAGCTTCGTTGGATGAAGAAGATGATGAGTTATCTATAAGAGACATATTGACAATAATACAAAAAGAATAATCTCCCGGTTTATTGAGCTATGCTCTGATACCAATCTGTAGGAATGGGTAATGCGAATGGAGGAAGCGAGAAGGAAATAGTTGTAGACAACTCTCCCTTTCTTATGGGCTGCTAGTAGCAAACAACAATATAAAATAATTGTAGTTGCAAAAATAGACTCACAACTCAAGCGTTCTCATTTACAGGATCTTAAAAATTTAATTCATACTCAAAACGGATGAATGAGTATAGTCCACCGAAGAGATTAGATATGGTGTGTGGTATTATTGCAAATAAATTTGACTGAGAAATTCAGTTCATAATATAGTCATAGTGTGGCATGATAAGACAAGTTCCTCGGGCGTCAAAGATAGTCATCGTCTGATCAAATACTAAGGAATCGTCGACATCCGTGATTTGAACAGAGTGAGTGAACTAGCATGAACAAGCAGTAAGAGTATAATCAAATCACAATATCATACATCTACGTTAAACACAGATGATAGAAAGTGTTGCTTCTATATTACAATGAATGGGTTATAGCCAGAATGGAGGCGTAACTTGGATGCTCGATATCATTTGCTCTGTTGGCGGAGCATCATGGAGAATGTGTGAGGAAGATGTATTTATACGCCGCATACTTGTATCTAATTACAATAAATGTTTGTCATCTATGTGTGATCTATGTGCAATCACCACATCTTAGGAGATCAAAATCACACTTTGTGGCATTCCCACATGTGTGAAATTTAACATACAATAGCATGCAGTCTTACTCACAAAAAGTTGAACAGTTTGTGCAATATATTGACATTGAAGCAAAATCAGGATCGACTTCATCAACGTCAACTTCACCGACTCGACTTAAGTCCATCGACAATCCGACTTCAACTCCATCGACATCTTCTCTAGGGCGAACCAATCGACTCGACTTGTTCAACACCTTCGATGATTGTCAACTATCACTCAAAATGGAGCTCTATCTCTGCCCTGTCTGACATAGACCATGTCACAATTCAATTTAGTACTTGCAGTAACTGTACTACTTCACGACCGTCACTCATACAGTTGTTATAACTGATACATGTATATACATAACCGTAATACACAAATAAGGTGTGTATGGAAATACATCAGAGTCGATCAGTGGTAGTGTGAATCAGAGTTCCTTTGTGAACTCGTTTGTATCAGACTATTTGATTCCACAAAATCAAAGATTCTAGAGAGAGTGAAAATAATTCAAGAAGTAGAGATAGTATTCAATCTGTAACTAGCATCGTAAGATCATAACACATATTGTGCTACTATTGTGAACCATTCATAGGCACATGATCATGATTCGATCATTATTCAACAGCTTAACACAGATTCTCTATTTTCTTTATGTGTCTCTTACACTAACGACTGCTTTCTGATAATTCCTTTCTCTTTTATTGATACTCATTCCATGACTCGTTTATAATATCTCTATCAAAGGAAGCATGGCTATCATAGACACCTAACTGCTTCACTCCCTTCATGGTTTTCATTGACACCTACTAAGATATTCCTCTGGTTGATCTAAGTAATAGTCTTAATCAACAGTTGGTAAAGATCCTGTCATAATTCATATGTTGCATTTTTCCCTTGATGGGACTTTGCGTTCATCCAGAGTGGTATCGCAGCTGATAAAATATTCCCAATACTTATTCCGCTTCATATAAACCCAACAAATTAGAGCAACTAGTAGTGGAGAGCTGTTGCACAGCTAATGATGGTAGTTGAGTGCGACAACGTGACGTGGGAGGCGAGTGGGGTGAAACAATCTTGCTGCATACTCGTTCGTGACTCTGGGAAGTTGAAGCATGGGGGAATGATTCGGCCAATGCTAGCTCATAAATAGCTAACACGGAATCATCACGAAGCCTATGAATCTTATTTTCTAAGTCTGAGGCAACTAAGGAGGACTGAAGACAACTAGCAATAAACTACTTCTTTGTGTTACTCTTAATGGCCCTCTTCAGTTCTCCAAAGATTGTCTTGTACCAATCATAAGGTTGGATGGTTCCCTTGTCTAACTCATAGTTAGACTCTACCAAACAATGAAGGATATGTAAAGAGATCCTGTCTTTTATGAGGTTCCCAACCATCAAAAAATTATTCAAGAGGTGGGTGATGGCCTGGATAGTAGGATCACGAATGGCTTCCACAAGATAACCATCGTTTGTATGGTATTGGTTGACCTAAGTGTCAACGAAAGGCCTACTGGCGGCGTTCATATATTTGTGGGAAGGAACCAGATGAGGACCAGAAACAATGCCTATGGAAGCAAGGGCGGCCTAAGAGACCTACATGTTGTGCAATATGTAAGCAATTTCAACAAGTTTAGTCATATTTTGGTAAATTGTCAATGGCCAAAACTCATTTTAGAATTAGAGATAAACTTGTTGAAGTTATATTAGTTTAAAATACATTCAATAAACACTTTTTGAAAGTGTGGAAAAGTTGGTAGTCGAGTTTGAGAGAGATTCAAATTTGAACTTTGGGTACATTGAATCTAGTCCCAAAACAGTAGGATTTTTCATATTGAAGGGAAATCCAAGTGGAAAAGTAGGGTTTGGACCTGCCATATATTGTTGTAACTCGTGGAGAAAGGGATCTTCTCTCTTCTCTCTCTCATTTCATCATTATACATGGTTTTCTTTGGGTTCTACTACTCATTGGTGCACTCTCATGATATTATCTTGCAATTCTATCTGTAGAATGATCATTTATTGTTATTTTCAGTTCCACACTTGTGAAATATAGTAGGGTACTATAATTGTACGGACAAAAACTATATTTTATGTTTTGGTTCATGTTTGATCAGTATCTCTTAGAGTTTGCATCTCATTTTGTATGTAGATGCTGATTTTTCTACATTGACAGGATTGTTGGTTTGCTCCTTTTTTAACCAAAGATCAGGGGCATGGATTTGGACCTTGAATGATCAGAAATCCTTCACATGGTATCAGAGCTCTTGTGTTTCAAGTTATGAAATGATCAGCCACATTTATCAAGGATTTGGAGGAGTTACCAATGCTAGAGTATGCTAGATTGATCTCTACTCAAAAATCAGCATTTTTGCATGTGTAGAATTGATCTTTTGTAGGTCAAAACTCAATATAGGTTTATATACTTGATAAATTCTGATTTCACACTTGGTTTACTAGAATTAGCCAATTTTTGGTGCATTAGAAAGGTCTCATTGGAAGCTACAAAATGATATATCAAGTTTTTGAAAATTGCACGTAGAATTTGAGATATTCAATTTTTTGTGATTTTGTCAAAACTCTAATTTTGATTGGATCTCTAGTTTGTGATGTCATTGAACTTCATTTGAGTGTGTTTCAATCCTAGGAAGTGGCAATAATCATTAGATTGAGGATAGATCATAGGTTGATCAAGATTTCACTATTCTATGTGTTGATTTTCTAGTTAGAAGTGCTAGAAGAAATTTGAGAGGTTCCATATTGTTGTGATTTCTTCTTGAGTTCATTTGTTGACATTCAAGAGAGTGCTTTGTGCACTGGAACAGGTTGAAAGAAGAAGGTCAGACCATTACAACATGACTACAAGTGGTGGATTCATGTTGGAACGCAATGATAGGCTTACCTCAAGTAATTAGTCATTGTGGAAAGTGAGGACTTCTTGAGATGAATGATGTTTTGGATATTGTTGTAGGTTTGGAAGAGAGACCAACAACTCAACAAGATCAAATGAGGTATGATAAGAGGCCCAAAAGGACTCTACACATGATTAAGATGAATATTATCAATGAACTTCTCAAGGAAGTTGGTAAGTGCGCATCATCTTTGGAGGCTTGGGAAGCTTCATGAATCCAAGTCTACACCAAGAGTTATTACTCTTAGGAGGTAAATCTTTCAAAGTTTGCAAAAGAAGAAAGTGAGTACTCATGTTTTTTTTTTCAGGGTTAAAGCATTCAATGATGAGATAGCATGTATTGATGAAAGCATTAAGGAGGTAGGACTTGTTCAAGTTATACTTGTTAATGGCTTCTTCAAATTTTTGCTATTCAAAAGGCTTTGCCAAGTATTGTGGATTTGCAAGAGATTTTGGTGAATGAGAAGTTTAGGCTTCAATAAAGAGGAGGTGGATCTACATCAACATCTCAATATAAAGAGGAGGCTATGTTCATCAAAGCCAAGCTCAGAAACAACAAAATTGAAAAGCAAATAAAGTAAAGTCCTCGATCACAAACTGGTAGATCTGGCTAGCAAAACTTGCGTAATCAGTTGCCATTTACAGGGGTATCAAAACTTATTCCATCCAAGTGTTCCAAAACCACTGCTTTATAGGATAATATCTCTTTAAATCTGTATGATCCTCACCCATGAATTTTAATTTTTTCTTGATCAATTTCATTTTATACATTAAAGCCAGATCTCCTTCCTTTAGATCTTTTTTATGTAAACGACGATCATGCCATGCCTTGTGATGAGCTTTCTATGCTATTAGTGCATGAACTGCCATCAATATGGTTTCACAAAGTTTATGCAAAGCCTCATGATGCAATTGTAAAGATTTAGCATCATCCAACCATTCTGTTGCTGCTATGCGTAAAGATGAAATTAGAAATTTGATCGACATAACTGCATCGACCACTTTATTGGTTGAAGGAATGTAGATCTTGTAAGCCTTGCTTACCTCACTATAGCCAACAAACACACCTTTCTTTGAAGAAGGATCTTCCTTGGTTCTATCATCAAGAGTGATGTTGATATAGCAAATACAACCAAAAGTTTTGAAAAACTTGACACTTGGCCTCCTACCAAACAATAATTCAAAAGGAGTTTTTCCATCCAATACCACACTTGGCCATCTATTGCATAGAAAATTAGCACACAACAAAGCTTGATCCCAAAAGGATTTAGGAAGATTAGCACCTAACCTCATGGCTTTGGCACCTTCACATGAAGTTCTATTCTTCCTCTCGACCACTCCATTTTGTTGTGGTGTCCTTGGGCTTGTGTACTCCCTCTTGGTCTCATGTTCCTCACAAAAGGCCTTGAACTTGGTAGATGTCTACTCTCCACCATTCTCACTCCTCAAGCACTTGATCTTTGTCAAGAATTGAACCTCTATTGCAATCTTGAACTTGACAAAGACATCAAACACCTCATCTTTGCTTTTTAGTAGATAGACCTAACAAAATTTACTAGAGTGCTCGAATAATTCTACAGATAGCAAGCTGTTGAAATTGCTTCATCCCAAAAATTATTGGGTAGCTGTGCATTTGATATCATTGATCGTGCAACATTTAAGTAATGTTTGGTTCTTCCTCTCGGCTATTCCATTCTGGTGTGTAGCTGGTGGTGAACTGATGATGAATGTCGCATGATGCGGACATTTCGTCTGCTGACAAATACTCTCCCCCACTGTTTGTGTGCAGGGTCTTGAGTTTTTGACTAGTTTGTGTCTCAACAAACTGCTTGAATTCTTTGAAACAATTGAATGTCTCAGACTTTTCTTGATGAACATACTACTGGTAAATCTTGAATAGTCATCGATAAAAGTAATAAAATATAGTGCTGAACCCAGAGAGGGAATACTCATAGGGCCACATAGATCACTATGTATCAATTCTAAAATGGAATTAGCTTTGACGGCTTGTCCCTTTGGAAATCTTGATCTAGGTTGTTTTCCTAGTAAGCACATCTCACAAACATGTCGAATGTCAGTGGAGGCAGCATTAATATTTAAGTCCTTGAACATACTATGGTGATGCATGTACAAGATTGCTCTCATGTTTAAGTGTCCTAATCTTTGATGCCATAAAAATGCATTTGAAGTACTCACATTGGTAGTAAGTGCATATTCATGACTCAAAATGTATAAATTACCTTCACTGCTTGCTTTTATAGTCTTTATCTGAAATAGTACATTGTTTTGAATTGAACAAGGCTCTGCAGCCCTGATTTGTGAGCTTGTTGACTGACAGTAGATTCTTTGTCAGTTTGGGTATGCAAAGTACATCCTTAATCAAGGTCAGTTCACCGTTTGAAAAATGGTGAATAAATCCTTGGCCTCCAATTTGTAGTGTACTTGAGTCAGCAAAGTAGACATACTTCAAATCTACTAGAGTGAGTTCTTTGAATGGGAACTTGCATAGAGTCATGTGTTGAGAAGCACCATAATCGAGATACCAATTCATGGCATCTCTAATGGGTTCATCTTGTACCATTAGTAGTGTTGGGTCTTCATTAGAGGTTCTGGCAGAATTAGATCCTTCATCCTGCTGCATCTTCTTCTTTGCTTCATTATGCTTGAGAACTTGACAGTCCTTGATGTCGTGATTGGTTCTCTTGCAATACTTGTAGAAGAGTTTGGTCTTTGGCTTTTGATGTTGTTGATTGTGTTGTTGTGATTGTTGGTCTAAATCAATCTACTCAGCTTTAGTCTTCTTGTCCTTTGAATATCTCTTCTTCTGGAATTGTTGCTTATTCGAATAGAGGGCAACTGCCTTCGTGTTCGACATGGATAAGCTTTTCCTTCTTACTTATTCCTACAATAAACTTGCTATCAACTTTTGCAAAGATAGCTCAGGAGCATTGCTCAATAGCAATACTAAGTTGTCATAAGAGGGAGGAAGACTAGATAGAAGAGACATGTTAGCATCTTCATCCGATATTGGTGAACCTATTGCAGCTAGCTGATTAAGTAGTTGTTTGAATTCATTCAGATGATCTGTGACTGAGGTTCCTTTACTCATCTTGAGCAACAAAAACTTCTTTCTCAGGAAGAAACGAGTCGATACATTTGTTTCATATAGACCAAAAAGAATGTCCCATGCTTCTTTGGAGCTAGAACAATTTGCTACATGGGATATTTGTGAATCCTTAAGATTCAGAGATACAATGGCAAGAGCTTTGCCATCCTTAGCTTCCTAGGCGGTCAGCATGTCAGATTTAGTTGGCTTGGCTATTGAACTATTGACCAGAGTTCTTTTTCAATGAGTATCATCTTCATTTTGAATTTCCACATGTAAAAATCATCTTTTTTGAACATATTGATCAATCGAATCTCTAAAAATGTACCTTCCATGATGAGTGATCTAAGAAATTGTAAAATAGTCTTGAATACTATAACAGTTTGAACCTATAGCTCTGATACCAACTTGTTGGGTTTATATGAAGTGGAATAAGTATTTGAAATTATTTTATCAACTCTGATACCACTCTGGCTGAACACGAAGTCCAGTCAAGAGAAAAACTCAACATATAAATTATGACGATCTCTTTACCAACTGTTGATTAAGACTATTACTTAGATCGACTAGAGGAATATATTAGTTGTCAATGACACCCATGAAGGGAGCGAAGCAGTTAGGCATCTATGACAACCATGCTTCCTTTGAGATAGATATTTCGAATGAGTCATGGAACGAGTATCAATAAAAGAGAAAGGAATTATCAAAAACCATTTGTCAGTGTAAGAGACACATAAAGAAAATAGAAAATCTATGTTAAGTTGTTGTGAATACAATGATCGGATCACGATCTTGTGCCCTACAATGTTTCACAGTAGTTGCGCACTATGTGTTGTGATCTTACAATGCTAGTTACAGATTGAATACTATCTCTACTTCTTGAATTATTTTTATATTCTCTAGAATATCTGATTCTATGGAATCAAATAGTCTGAAACAAAGGAGTTCACGAAGGAACTCTGATTCATGCTACTATTGATTGACTTTGATGTCTTTTCGTACACACCTTATTTGTGTGTTACTTTTATGTATATACATGTATCATTTATAACAACTGTATGAATGACGGTCGTGAAGTAGTGCATTTATTGCAAAGTACTGAATTGAAATGTGACGTGGTCTATATCGGGCATGGTAGAGATAGAGCTCCATTTTGACTAGTGATAGTCGACAATCGTCGAAGGTGTCGAACAAGTCGAGTCAACTGGTCCGTCCTAGAGAAGATGTCGATGGAGTCGAAGTCGGAATGTCGATGGACTTAGGTCGAGTTGGTGAAGTCTACGTCGATGAAGTTGATCCTACTTCTGCTTCAATGTCGATATATTGCACAGACTGTTCGACTTTGTATGAATAAGACTGCATGCCACTGTAGAGAGAGAATATCTACATAGGATATACTGGTACTCAGAAAATGAATTTAGGAGAGTAGAAGTGAAGATTAACTCAACATGATCTTCCTATTTTCTCATCCTCTGCTGCTACCCTCGCCACGGATTCCTCACAATGGCCTTCTATGATAATTGGATCCTCCATTCCAATGCCTCACCCCCACAAACATCTGGTGTTTTTCCTTCTACTCAACGCTTCTTGGAACTTTTTGATGACTTGAACCCCCTAGACGTAGAGGAGCAATTTGATATGCCTCTCAGCCTTGGGCCCTTTGATCCCAACTCCCCTAGAATGAGATTTGATCAATTCCAAGATGCTTCCCAGAATCTATATTCTACACCACCATCATCTCAACAGGTCCAAAATTTACCAACGTACTAGGCACCAGATACCCTCGTAATCTAGTCCGCAGTCATATCTCCAAAACAGTTTGATGCACAAGTCCCAGAGGGATTTGAGGAGATGATCAGTTTGGAGCGAAAGATTCGTAGGCCAATCTTCAGGGCAAATCAGCACAACCTACGACATCTATACCTCCTGTTGTTCAACCAACCATGTCGTCAGTATCATTGGATTCTGGTGATAGCCTAGGGATTCAACACACCTAGGGAGAATGATCCAAAATATGCTAGAGAGAAAAACCACGATGGAGAAAAGGATTTCAGATGTTGGCTCCGAAAATATCTTGATTAGTCAAAAGCTGATATAGATCAATCAGGAGCTGAAGTGCAAAGCAGCATGAAAAGGAATCAGAAGCCGATCTCAAGATGGCAAAACTATCAGAAATCAGTGGGTAAGCCAGCGGAAGCTTGAGTGAGTGCACGTAGGATCAGAAATGCCACAAACAACAATAGAACATTCAAATTGACATATTCAGACAAATGTACTAAGAAACAATACAATAGTGGGACTAAGAATTTGCACTCTGATTAATATCAAATAGTGAGTACAATGCTTGAAGTGATAACTTCAGCTTACAATCATTTTGAGTGATAACTATTGTTATAAAAAAACGAACAACCAGAAGTTTTCTGATGAAGATTCTAGGATAATATCTTACAAAATATCTACAACTACCTTCTGTTGTAGTTATTCAAAATCGCCTCATTACAATTAATGCATGTACAAAGTGGGCGGACTGTCAACGTGAAGTCGTTGGGTCGGATTTTTGACCAACAATATCAAAATTTACAAGTATCGAAAAAATGTACAAAGACTCAAAAATCATAGAATTTTTCGAGTCGATCCAATATCGAAGAATTCTAGAAAAATTTGATCTTGAATTTTTTGATCCTTAGAACAAAAATTTGAGTCTTCTGTTTTGGATTTTCAAGATGCTCATTATTGAATGGATTTGAGGCTGAGCATCAAATTCCAACACTCTCCCTTAATGTGGATCCTGAAAACTTTTGAATTTCAGATTCAATATGTCATTGAATCTGAGATGGTGCTCCTTTGACAGACCCTTCATGAAGTAATCTGCTACCATTGATTTTGTCCTGCAGTAGACTAAGGATACCTCCTTGCTTTGCACTTTCTCTCTCAAAAAGTGATATTTGATTTCGATATGATTGCTTCGAGAATGAAATTTTAGATAGATAGAGAGAGAGAGAGAGAGAGAGAGAGAGAGAGAGAGAGAGAGAGAGAGAGAGAGAGAGAGAGAGAGAGAGAGAGAGAGAGAGAGAGAGAGAGAGAGAGAGAGAGAGAGAGAGATATGGTGCTTTGGTTGTCACAAAAGATGGCCGTTGGATGTGACTGTGCAAGGTCGATTTTTGCTAGCAGGTGCCTCAGTCAAATTGCCTCCTTTGTAGCATTCGTGGTAGCAATGTACTCTGATTCGATGATAATGCTACTGAGGTCTGCTTTCGGCTGTTCCATGAGATTGGGCCTTGATTGTATAAAATACAAATCTAAATGTCGATCTTTTGGTATCGAATATCCCCTGTCCAATTTGCATCTGTGTATCCTTCAAGTATGTTGATAGGTTGGTTGTCTCCATAACAGATGCTAAGATGTTTGGTTGTCTGGATGTACTTCATGACCTTTGTGAGCACTTTCCAATGAGTTTGGATTTGACCTAGATTCGTTGACCTGGATTTGACATGGATTTGATAGAAACTAGCTAAGTGAACTGATCGAATATGCAATGTCAGGTCGAGTGCAAATCATTGCATACAGTTTGATGCTACACTAAGCTCCTTGATCATGATGGTTTTCTTGAGTGATGCCCCTATGATCATGCCCTTCCATTCATATTGTGTGTGGTTGTGGATTTAGAGTGGATTAGTTTTCTTGATTTCCTAGTTTGGATTAGATTTCATGTTTTCTTGTGGATTAATGTAGGAGCCAGCATTCAAGTAAACTAAATAGGCTAGAAAAAAAAATGTGGCATAAATTTTGCATATTCTCTAACATTCTAGTTCTTGATGTTCTTGGGATGTCCAAGAATCAAAAGGCTGGTTAGTTTCTTGATTCTTGGACTTCTAACATGTTGTAGATTAGTTCTTGTTTCTTGTTTTGTCAATTTATGCAAGTAAAGTAGTGTAGGATCTGATTTTAGTTCTTTTCGCAATGATCCGTTCTAGCATTTTGTTTTTAAGTGCCATAATAATGCCCAACCGTGTTTCAAGAAGAGTTGTTTTTGGTCATTCTTGGTGTGCTTGCATTGCAAGTGATTTCAAGAGTTCAAGAGTGTTCGAAATTTGAGTATCCGTGACAGGTTGGACCATACTACAACCCCGAGAATCTGCTGTCCGATCTGGGCATTGAACCAAATAGAAATGATCAAGAACATGCCCAGCTAACAACCAGAATGGAGGTAGCATAAGCTGTAACAAGAAGAACCAGTCAACATTTGGCACCGTTGCTGCTTGAACTCCACACATCATAAACCCACACCTGCTGCAACAGTGTTCTTGAACAGATCTATAATAGTTCTGATCTGCAGTCTACCTTGCAAACGAACTACCCTACATGCAAAATGACCTGCAAGAAACAACAATCGCAGGCAAATAGACTTGCTTGCGAATCTGTCTGAAAACCAACTTGCTTGCACCTGAACCTGCAAACTAACCAGAACCAACCTTAATGGAGTCTTTGCTACCCACAATGCTCATTTTGAAAGACGTACACCCAAGCTAGATCTACCA
The DNA here is from genome assembly GCA_029204225.1 of Diphasiastrum complanatum. Lineage (NCBI taxonomy): Eukaryota > Viridiplantae > Streptophyta > Lycopodiopsida > Lycopodiales > Lycopodiaceae > Diphasiastrum > Diphasiastrum complanatum. The sequence continues at coordinate 32,951,365 of CM055096.1, read as the reverse complement.
AAGTTTGACGGTAGTTCGGACCCTCAAAGATTTTTGCAAATCTTTGAGAATACATGTGATGTGTATGGCGAAACATCTCCCGATGCTATGGTCCAACTGTTTTCGATGACCATGATCGCTAAAGCACGTGATTGGTTTTTCAACCTTGATCGTGAAGAGAAAACAGACAGGTCAATTTTAAAAGAGTCCTTTATCAAGCATTTTAAGCCCTTTCGCTTGATCGAGAGTCCTTTTGTCAAATTGAGTAACATCAAAATGGCAAAAGATGAACACGTACGAGACTATATTGAGCCCTCTGAACAGATGCCCATCATCTGATTTTTAGTCGGCCTTCCAAGATGGATTAGATGCAAGCTTAAATCCAATGATGAATACACGAGTCTAAAGTTAGCTATGTCTGATGCCATCAAGGAAGAAGACGAAGGATCAGATGTTGACAAATCCAGGGAAAGACGAGCACCATGTGCTCCTCTCCATGAGTTGAAGCCGATCGAAGATACCCAAGATCAGCTTTGGAAATCCCAGTTGGAGTTGTTTAATAAGCAACATCAACTACAGATGGAGAAACTCACCAATGAGTTTCAAGCTACCCTGAAGTCTATCCAAAGCAGTATGTCTGGTCAGTCAAACCCTACACAGGTACCTTATAGACGAAAAACAATATGGTGCCCACACTGTCGGGCTACGCATCCTATTGATGCTTGTCCTTTATATCGACCTATCCAAGCACATACAGTTCAACAACATGAAAAACACCCATCACAATCTGAAACTGCCTTGCCTTATCATGAATATCCACCAGAAAGTCCGAAACCACTAGCCATACAAGATAGCTACGCCGTTATACAAGGGCCACTGCACACCAAATGTTTCATCTGTGGTGAAACCGGCCACTTCATGGTTGATTGTCCAGTTAAGACCCAGTACCATGTTGAGTGTCTCGACTGTATCCAAAAACACAGTTTCAAAGTCTGTCCAAAGCAACCAACTAAGATCCTACCTGCCCATCACGTTAGTTATGACTCCCGATAGGATCCTCACGACAACCACACGAGCACCATAGCACCCAACCACTCAACCTGTTGCTCACTCGAGAAGTTTCTAACAAACTTCTACATTACCGCACAATATACCAGATCCAAATTGTCAGAAGACACTAATATGAAATGAGTCCTTGTCGAAAGAAAGTGAAGCTGATATTCTGTCATCTGCTACAATGTCCAACCAAGAGCAACCTCCACAGGGAACTGACAGTTTTTCTCCACTTCTACAACCTCAAATCTATTTGTCTTTCTACATGTTGATAAGATTTCCAATGTGCCAATACACAATATTTCTCGGATTCGAAAATCTAGATAGAGATTCGGTTCTGAATCTCTTATTCACAGAGGTTCTCAGGACATAGTACCTCAATAATACCTACATCTCAAGCTCTATCTTACAACATCTGCTATCAATGATGGTAGATTTTAGTGTTACCAACCTTGCCTTGTTTCGACAAGGGCATATGAGAGTAAGTCTCCTTACTCTACAAACAATAGAACATTGCAACTGTCAAGGTAAATTACCAATGTTGATGAATGCAAGTTTTGTTTGATAAGTGCTATACAGTTCTCACTCTCTGTAACGTTTGTTTATTCCCTTGTTTCTCTTCACCTATTTTGTGTGATTGATTTTTGCATGAGAAATAGCTACTGCACGAGAGTCTTCTGTAGAGCATCTCCAGAACACATTTTCATTCATCTATCCATCTTCAGATTACCTTGTACAACAGTTTCAAATTTTTGAAAACTATGAGAAATCCATGACAAGTTAGAGTTGATTTTTGCACCTCATTGCCATATTACTCTTCAAGTCAACTACAGCAAGATCGAAACAAATTTAGTTAAAATTTGTTCAATCTTTAGTCCAGTCACATGTTCACCGTGTTTTCAACTACGTGTTCCACACACCGATCCAATCATGAGCATGAACAGTTGCCAGCAACAACATCCCCACCAACAGATTCTGGGGGGGGGAGAGTGGATCTGCTTGGATCCACTGGAGCAGCCACATTGCTAGCAACAACATCAGCAAGATCGACAACCAAGGTCACAAGTCAAATATGAGAAAGACAAGGCTGGGTAATCCAAAAAGACTCAATCAGAAGAAGTACCCTAGTCATGACGAAGATCCTTCAGAAAGAGAAATACAAGCATTGAGAAATCAGTCTCCTTCTTCAACCAACCTCTCGTCATACATCTGCATTCATTCTCATGCCTATCGCCCAAACCATCTACCGTTGTCACTACCACCCTTCCTTCCATCTGTTTGTTTATCATCAGTTTACATTTCTTCTGATAAATCCCTAATTTTTTATAGTCCTACCAAAGCAGTGGATAGATCATTGCAAGTGTCTTGCGGAGACCAACTACCACCTATATTGGTTGTTCAGCCGAAAAAGACCTACAAAAGCAGGCAAAGCAGCTAGAAGAAAGAAAGAGAAATTAAGCAAAGAAGTTGAGGAGGAAAAGACAAAACTTCAGCAACAGATGAGTTAGATCAATCTTGATCAAAAGAAACTCTCTAGAGTAATGACAGTTGAATCCCCTCGTATGAAGCCCAAAGAGATCCAAAAGTAATGGGTCAAAAGAAAGAGCTGCAGAAAAAGAAAGATGAAGACAACCGTGAACCTGCAAATAAAGTGAGTTCCTCACCCAGCAAGTAGTGGTCAAAGCTAGCCATTGCAAGGGTCCAAGGCTGCAACTGTAGAACTATCAGTTCCTTCACCCTACCACCAAGCCTTCATCATGTTTCCTTATCGTCCATCCAAAACTGTTCCTACCACCAATTTTTGATGAATCCATCCCCTTGAGACTGATAATCAAAGTTTGTGCAACCTGCAAATCAAAGGTTTTCCTTGAAACTGGAACTTCAACTGAGAGAAGAACCACGAAAACACCCAGAGGCAAATGGAGGATACAGACCTCCCAGAAGATAGAATCTGCCAAGAAACCAAAGATGAAACCGTCAATGGCAGATACAAGTGACTAAACAAAGAGACACATGGAAAGCACTCGAGCATGCAAGTTGTGAAGTTGCTGAGAGCTCTCCACTTTGAGAATGTCAACCACCTATAGCAATAAGACATTCTAATCCAATTGCGACAATTTGTGAAAGACAATTTTTGTGATAAAGACTGGCGACAATAAGCACTTAATTTTATGTAAGCGAACGAGGATCTACGCTTTTCCAAGTGACATTCAAAAATGCCAATGCAAAGCGGAGCGACATCGTCCAATATGAGTTGCAGTGGGTCCTGCAACACATTAGGGGTGGGATGATGTTGGCTGCTTCTGACGAATCCCCAAGATACTCAAACAGAGCAACTCAAGAGCACCTCTCACTTTAGACCGAGGAGTCAAGGTGTGGTTAATGTCCCATGTACAGGTAATGTTAGAGGTGTACTTTGTGGGGGCCCACACTTGATTTAATTTGCACCATTGAATTTGCATGTCAATGTCATATGGGCCATTCTTGCTCAATTGTCACACTTTTTTTGGTACATGTGTCAACAATAATCATGATTAGTGAAGAGGCCCATTTTTAGTCCAAAAAGGGCCCTAATGATGTCAAAACGTACCCCTACTAGTGAATATTTGAGCCACTTCAAATCCCTCAATTGGATTAAGTGGCAACAATTGGTTCACCCCATTGTACATGTTGATGTAGTAATGACATTATTGTCAAGCTTATTACATTTATATGAGCATCTTGTAATGGTAGTGTCCACTCAGCCAAGATTAATCTTGCAGAATGCTAATTCTGTTCTTCTTCATGAAGAAACTAATGGAAAGAAAAAGACAATTCAATGGCTCTCTATGATTTTCTTGATTCGCATCATATGTGATTGCATACAAGACAACCATCATGCCATGTCCCTTCATTTAATTTTTGCAAATTTTACTTTTATTTTTTTATTTTTTGTGAAGTCTCTATCCTATAACATTCATCTCTGAAATGACGTTTCATTTTCCACTCTACTAATTCTCATCATCCTTGATCTTAAGGTGACATATGAGTTCATATTCGCAAGTCCTTGAGTTGTGGATGCATTAAGTTATCGTTCTTAATTGTTGGTCTCTTAATCTTGGCATGATCTTTTATGTGGCAAAGAAGTGGATCACTCCAACACATAGGAGAATTTGATACATGAAGACAACAATGAGTAATTTTGCTTCCTTTTTTCTTCAGAATTGACATGCATGCAATTATCTTATCAAGTAGGCAATATTTAAGAATTAAGATCCTAGACTTAATTCACCAATCTCCTGTTTCAAGGTACATGATTGGCCAACTACATATCACCTTACAAGGTGGTAAATATTCAAAAGTTTCGTTCCAATCTCATTGAAATTCTTGCATCTACTTTTCATGGATTGTTCTAGCGGATCTAAAATCACATGAATACTCTTTTTGGAATGAGAAGAATATTTGGACACGTCTCTCCTTTTACCCCATGAAATTGAGGAAATTTTTCTGACAATTCAAGATTGAAGACTCACAACCCTCAACAAGCAAACGCCCTATTCTCTAGAGTTGATGACCATACCTTGAACTGCCACGAGCTCCACAAATATAATAAACAAATGATTTTTTAATCTGGAGTAAATCTTTCTTGACTCAATTGAATTACACATGGATCTCTCCATTGACCTTTTTATTCCAACATTTGTCATTCAAGAAAGCCAAGTACAAATCATTTCTGTACGATAGATCTCTGTAAATATCTTCACTGCAAGCCATTGATCAAAACACACAAAGATTTTGCAATAAAAAAAAGGTTGATATGTTGATGTTTAGCGTCAAAGTGTATTATTATCCCTTTGGTTTTTTTGTATAGATGAGACTCGTAGCGGTAAGCTATTGTGATCATTTGCAAAAGTGGACGTGCCCCATTTTAGCAAACACGATTTCTTTTAAAAATTAAAATAATTTTTTCTAGTTATTTTTTATCAATCCGATAATTATTTAACTTTAAATGCCGGAGGATTGTCTTAATATTTCTATGACCTTTTTCAGAAGATTTAATGTGACATCCTTGTTTTATCTTTAGATTTTTGAATTTGTTTTAAGGCTGACCTTGTCTTAAGTCATTTTAAAAGTGCAATCACTTCCCTGTTCTTTCGTTTTTTTAAATAATTGAATGAGTATTTAATTGTGAGTGTACACGTGTACGTCTTTCACCGACCCCCTCGTTTTCTTTGACGGCAGCCTACTCGCCGTGACGGGGCGGTACCGCGCCGTCGCGTTTCTCGTCGCCAGCCTGACGGACACACAGACGGCGCCCAGCTCGGTCTTCTCTCTCTAGACTTTGACTTTGACTACATCTCGGTGTCTTATAGTTCCATCACTTGGATCCCTGCCACGTGTCAAAATGCAAAGCTACAGTACTATACGTGGCGGGATTCGATCAGTTCGTTTGCGATCCAACGTTGGAGAGCTAAAGCGAGTCCGTGCCTTCAAGAGACCAGCCTGTCCTGCCCTGGCGTGCTCTGGTAGATCCACCTCGTCTCTCAGACATCTGATCACTCAGATTTTGCCAGATGGCATATGCCACTTGGACAGTTTTCAACGGATGATCGACAAGCGCGTGGCATTATCTGAGCGGTGATAGCATATCTAACGGTCGAGAGGTCTAGGTTGTCGGTGCCTGCAAGACTTGGCAAATCATTGCTCTCTCACTGCACGAGGCATGCTCCGGCTAGATAATCGACAGGTGGCAAAGGAGACACCTGGACTCATGGTAGCGGTTTATCTAGAGACACGTGGCAGAAATTGAAGGCTTCGATGAGATCCAGCGGTGGCGAGGTATAGCTTCATAGTGCGTTTAAAATATGGCCTTCCTCGTCTTTGGATCTATATCTCTCTCTCCTCTTTCTATCTCTGTACTTTGTCTCTGGCGATGGCAGCAGCAGCAGCAGCGGCGGCCTATCCTGCTCCTCTCTTCTTCTCTCTCCCTCTCTCTCTCTCTCGCCTTCCTTCGAAGGAGCTTTGACTATGGCTGCCGCTTTGCTCTGCACAATACCAGCAAAAGCACAGGCAAAAGCACAAACAGAGAGAGGCAAAGGCACAAAAACAACGACAACAACAAACAGACCTGTGCATATTTCCACCCTTTTCTCTTCCCCTTCGAAGCCCTTGCTGCTGCCTATACACTTTATTTAAGGTTTTCCTTTATGCATAATATATCTAGTGCTGTCATCCATCTATTTGTGTCTCTCTGTCTTTCTTTTTCCTCGCTTTTTTCTTTTGTTTTGGTTGTTTCCCTTTCCTTGTGGGGGTTGCCCTAGCCTTTGCCTCTGTCTTTCTTGTTTTCTTTTGTTTTTCTTCTTTCCCTTGCCTTTTAGGGTTAGCCTACCCTTGCCTTCCCTCTGCTCTGTCTTCTCTTTCTATCTCCTCTCTGGTCTCTCAGATCCACCTTTCGCTCTCTCACATCCTGTCTCTGATTCGCTGTTATCTCCTCTCAGATCTGCTCCGGCTGCTGCTGTTGCTGGAGGTCTGCTTCTCTCTCCTCTCTCTTGCGTTCTTAATTTGCAGGTGTCTTGTTCCAATTACATCATCACCTTCTCTTTCTATTTCCTCGGATCTGCGCTTCTTTCGCTCTCCTCTTTCTCTCTCTCTCTCCTGTATTCATCCCCCTGATTCCTTGCCCTTTTCTTACCTGTAAGATCTTCTGTTATCAACTGTCTTGTCATGTTAGCATGAATTTCTTGCTTGCTCACTATTTCTCTTTATCCTGAAGGTTTGTTCCGGCTCTTGATGGTCTTTGGTGCTTTCGCATGAAGTTGCAAGCTCCGCCTTCCCCACAGAATCACAATGGATGGGCTCTTTCCATATCGAATAGGCTATGAAATCGCAGGGAGCATGAACGGACGCTGATGCTTTAAACTTTGGGCTTCCTTTCTGGTGCATAATTCGTCGTTTCTTCCCTTTTTGCTTTGTTCTTTTTCATATTCACCCCTATCAGCTGACTTGAGTATAAGAAGCTGTACTACCACTGTTTAATTTAGAGCATTTTAAGCATGGGGTAAAGTCTATGTCACTTTAGAGTAACCCCGAACGTTTTGAGATTTCCCTATCTCCTCTACTTACCCGATATTTGTTCTGTATAACTTTTTCCTGTAGATCATTTCATGCCAACCGTTTTGAGCCCTCAATCTGTCTTTGATTTTGCTGATTTTACTAGCGGATGTACTTGAATTCAAGCGCTGGTGCTTTTCTTGCTGCTTTACTCTGAACTTCATACGCTTCAAGCTTGAGCTAATTTTTTTCTTGTACATTGGTGCAGTTTTTGGAAATCGACAACTCGTTCAGCGGATTGGGATCATCTACCTGGTTAGACAGACTGTGTTTGGAAAATAATTTGTGAGCCTTTAATAGCTGTGAGCGATCTGAAGAAGAACATTAGCGCAGATGCAGCAGCCACACAATTCTAGGGGATCAGGGGCAGGTCCGTCCCTGTACCTCTCTAATTACAACCAGTTGATGGAGAGTGATGGAGGTGTAGGCCTGCGACGGTTTGATGCTACTAGCATAGGCCTGATTACAGCAATGCAAGAGCGTGAGAACGCATTGAGAGAAAAAAATGCGGCAGTATCTGAGAAGAAGGCAGCATTGAAGGATAGAGATAATGCTCTCTTGCAGAGAGACGTTGCATATGCCGAGAGGGATTCTGCTATTTTGGATCGGGACAGAGCCGTTGCCGCTCTCACTGTTGCGAAAGCCCAGTGGGAGGCTTGCCCTCACTGCAGCAGTTGGAGCCGGCAGCCCGCAGCTCAGAAGTTTGCACAGCCAATCAGTCTAACTGAAAATGCTAAATTCGCTGAGGCAATAGCTTCGATCCCATCTATCGAATTGCCACAAGGAACGGCGGCAACATCTGAAGCCGATGGGTCAAAGAAGCGCAAGAAAGGCAGGAAGTCTAAGGAGAGTCAGAAGCAGGACAACAAGGAAGGTCCTGTGAAAAGGAAGAAAGCACCTGCAGCAAATCACTCTTCTATACCTCCTACACCTTCTAAAAAAGTGAAAGTTTCGCAACAAGAAGCTTCGAAGCTCTACGATCAGTCCAAGCTGCAAAATTTTCCTCCTCACAAAGACAATTCTGGAGATCACAGCCTTATGAATGGATCTGCTTACGACCATTCCACATTACCAAGTCCATATTGCTCCTGCACTGGTATGAATCAGCAATGTTACAGGTGGGGTAGTGGGGGTTGGCAATCTGCATGCTGTACTAACCAGATTTCCATGTATCCCCTACCTATGAACCCAAAAAAGAAGGGCTGTCGTGTGGCTGGCCGCAAAATGAGTGCAGGTGCTTTTGGCAGGCTTTTGGAAAGACTCGTCTCTGACGGTTGGGATATCGGCACCGCTGTGGACCTCAAAGAATACTGGTCAAAACATGGTACCAACCGATATGTAACAATCAAGTAGTGAGTATTGGTTTTTCAATTTGCCATTTTCCATCTGAAGGTGTCACAAAGTCTATTTCTTGTGGGCTGTTAGCTGCTCTAAGTAGTCTTTTATTAATAGAGGCCAGTAGGTTCTGAGCTCATCAACTGAAAACCTTTTTAGAAACAGATTAACTTGTTGATTGTAGGTTTTGTGTGTTTGTGAATATATTTGTAGCATCACGTATGAAGTGCTGAAGATTTTTTTAAATAAAAAGCAAAAGACCATCAATTCGAGCTGTTTGGAGAGAGTATAATGTAACTATTGGTGTTATTGTTGGATCTGTAGGACTTTTTTTTAATGTGTATAACCTGCTAACCACAATAGATTTAAACATTCTGTTATCACTCAGATTTCTAGGACTCTTAGTGATGGTCATAATAGATTTTGGTGAGGAAGAATTGTTTTAGAGGTGAAGAGCAAGGAGGTCAATTTTGTTCAGTGATTCTCATACATGATGTATTTTAAATAGAAGAAATTTTCAACCTGATAACGTTTAGTGGATCATTAGCGACTTTTGTGTTTAAGGTTTTGGAAACTTCACGTTTTGGCAGTTTTCCCTGTGAACTTATTGGAAAAGCTGAGCTGTATAAGTTACCTCCTATGTTAGTAGCATCTATGAACTTTGAAGTGCATCAAGGTTGCATTTCGAGGGCCGTTTTCACAACAAAGTTGTGCTAAACTGTTTTGTTTGGTTGAGCCTGCCAAATGTTTGACTACCTATATCGCCAATGCGTAAGACATGTATATGCATATGTCATCTTTTTTTCTTTTTTTTGCATACTAGTGGTCAATATATACAACATATACAACTTGGCAATGCCATTTACAGAGCTAAGCTCCTTACCTTAGATGTCACTACAGAGTGGTCGGGATTTGACCCTGCACCTTTCCGGTGGCAATCAACAACTCTCTCTACCCATACACCCCACTCCGATGGACTATGTCATCTTTTGACACTTGAAAGTTCAATTAAGAAACTAGTTATCTGAACTATATGAACATTGTATCGCATAATTTGGCAGCACTCGAAGAACAATAGATATTAGCATATGATCTTCAAGCAGTTTTTGAACTAAGAATATTGAAAAATAGACTACTACAAATAAATGCTCTCGAGGCAATTTCCTAACAAAGAATATTAAGAGCATCCGTTGAAGCTAGCGGGCTCATCGTAGAGCAAAGGCTTATGTGCCTAAATGGCAATGAGCTTGCAAGGAATTTCACTAAGAGGTCTACCATTTCATAGAATAAAGGTTCAACGTAGTTGGCTCAGCTGGTTACCTTTGCATTGAAAGGCATTTTTTGTTCGAGGTTGTGAATTTCAAGACCTAGCTATGGAGTATATCAATTGCAATTCTAGATCAACCATGAAAGCTTGAATAACTTAACTATGAGAACAATCAAACACAAGGGAAATTGCTTAAGCACCTCACAACACCACCAAAACTTATGTGAGAGCGAGCATGGGGTCTCCAAATTTTCTATGAGGGAAGCACTTGATGTGCATGCATGAATGTATAGGTGGAAATTATATGATTGAGCTACTTGGCCAATTGGTTTACTTGCACTAACTTATTTAAGTTACAAATAGAGGGCCACATGTATTTAGAAACATGTCCCATGAGTAATGTACAACTTACAACAATGTTAGTTTTTAGCCAAAGGAATAGAATAGACATTACGTTGCAACACCCTTAGTGGCAAATTTATTTAAACCAACACTTTACAATATTTTGAACTTATTGAACTTATATCTACTAAGTGGTTTAAGAAAGATATTGGCAATTTGATTGTTGGTGTTGCAATACGCTAGCTCAATCTCATCATTGTGCACTTCCTCTCTAATGTGCTGGTCCACCTTTATATGTTTTGTCAGTGCATGGTACATTGGATATTTTGCAAGCCAAGTGCAACTTTGGTTATCGTAGTGTAACAATATAGGTCTTACTTGAGCAATTTGTATATCATCAAGTAGGCATCGTAACCAAGTAGGTCCATAGGCGGTTCTTGTGGCTACCCTATACTCAACTTTTGTAGATGATAAAGCATTAGTGGATAGCTTCTTATTGCACCAAGAAATGGCCTTTGAACCTAGTCTAAAGGAATAGCCCGTCGTCGATCTTCGATCATTGTCCAAATAAGGAATCACATTTGCACTTAGCACAGAAAAAGTGTAGATCTAGTTCACTTATGTAAAACCTGTGTAAAGCTTCAACATAGTTATACTGAGACCCCATGAAACTTGGCGGCTTGCTTTATTAACATAGAAAAAAAAGGTACCAGAGGGAGGGGGGCCTCCATTGAGCCTCAGTTATGTCGTTTTGCATCTTATCTAAATGAGTCCCCTAGGACTCTAGATTTTTTGTTTGGTCGCACAAGTTGAGCATCTTGAGCTCGGAATCAGCACTCGGATCCATCTTTGATGTAGGAGTTACAAACAATGTTGGCTCTATTTGGTCCAGTGTCGCCTAATTTGTCTCTGCTGGTTCTCCTCGTTAAAGAGGTGAATGAGATTTGAAGGAATGGCTAACTCACGTTCCGTTGTATCATTCATCTCTAATTGATCTCCTGGCACAACTCTGACGACGCAAGGTCTTTTGCCATTATATAATAACACAAGGTTAATCCCCTTTGCCAAGAAGGCCACCACGTGTTCTTTAAACCAACTTAGTCCCAAGATGGTGTCGAACGCATTCATTTTCAAGATTGTAAACGTTAGTCAGTTTTTACAGGTCCCCAATGAGATTGGCAAGTTGGTTGCCAATCTACAAGTCGTCATCATTGTGCCTTTGGCAGTCTCCACATAGATAGGGGTCGCATTTTCTTTACATTGAATGCCCAATTCCTCTGCCAAATTTTCTGACAAGTAGTTATGCGATGCTCCCAGATCTACTATGAAGTGAGTGATCTTGCCTTGAATGCAGCCTTTTAGGTACAACAACTTTGATCCTCTTGCAGGAGTCGCCATGAGATGTTCACGATACGTCGCAACTGCCCCTGTTTGTTGTAGGGCATTCAGGTCGGCCATTTCTTGGTCTTTTTCGTCGTCTTTTTCACAGTCCGCTTGATCGCATGCCTCTATTTCCATCTTATCAAAGATTTGTTTATTTAACGGCTTGGAGCACGACCTCCAAGAGTGACCTTATTGTTGGCAGTTGAAGCAACGCAGGGAACTGCCCACTGTTGGTGAGCTATTGATGTGGGTGGCTAAAGGACCAAACTTGTTCATCCTCTGAAAAGTGTTCCTTCCACTGTTGCCTTGGTTGCCAAAACCTGTTTTTGTTGGGAATCTGTTCACGCTACTTGAGGTTTGGTTGCCATTTGAAGCTGAGTCCCCCCTTTGAAAGAAGCTTGGACTCGGTCGAAATCCACTAAATACTTTTGTTGATGTTTATGGGGCAGTTGGTGCTAGCGTGGTCTCATAATCGCAAACCATTTCAGCCGCCCGAATAGTTGAGTTGAAGTCATTGGGCATGTAGCTGTCTTCGCTCGTCGGGTCCAAATCTGCGTTCCGGACAAGAGGTAGTGGATATTGAACATCCATCCAACCATCTGTGCTTTCACCATTAAGTAGCACATTGCCTCAGTAATGCCCCACCAAATATGGTCAATAGCCCTTATAACTAAACGATCAGCAGCTATCCCACACTAGCAGCTAACCACCCGAATTCGAGCAGCATCTTTGTATCAATAGTTAACTCATATAGTTCGAATATGTCGCCCCACACCCCACAAGGTATAGATCGTGTTGTCACCTACCGAGGCAGCACTTTGCCTCATCTGTCCTACGTGCAGACGGCACCAGGCCCGAACCGCGGGAAGTGACCATGCTTACACCTCAAGGACAACACCTTGTCACATCAAGTCCCCCGTTCTGCCAACCACCCTGACCGTGGATGCACCCGTGCTCATACCGTGGGCAGCACCTTGCACAACGGCTCTTCTGACGAGTCCCAAAAAGTGGCCATCTTTGTGAGATTCGCGTAGCTGGCCGGCTTGTCGGTTCTGATACCACATGTTGCGTCGACGCCTCAAAGGGCGCCAAGACTTAATCCGTTTTTCCAAGACATGCTTAAGTCTAACATTCATCCGTCATGAATTCACTAAAAAGCCAACTTAGAAAACGCGACAGGCCTAACCATTCAAACTTAGGAAAACTAGAATCACCCGAAAGCCAATTCAGAATCCGTCCCCAAAAGGTAACCAAAGGCAAAGACAAATCACACATGAAACCCAAGGCATAGTGGTCGCCAAACTGACCAAATGGCATAGCGGCGAGCCACATGTCGGTGACGTGGGCCCTTAGGCACCAGCAACGCAAAAAGGTTGTAGTAAGGGTTCTTTCACTTGGACCAGTCTCGGAGGCGAAACCGAAATGATGATCATCCCCAAGGATCAACTTTATCAAATCTGGAAGATGTTACATTCATACATCGACTAACTGGTCTCGGGGCCACCAACACGTGCTGGGCATTGTGCCTGGCTCGTGCTGGTAGAGGGAGCTGAGACCTGGCAATTGAATTCTTGGTGCTGGTTGAGCTGCCCACGTTTCTGTCTACACCGGACTCTCCCGTATAGTTCTGGTGTGATTCGACTACCCCCCCGTCCTGGAATATAGTGCTTTTTGGTAAAGCACGCTTTTCTGGACTTAGTTTTTATTTTGCTGATTAAGCCTGGCAAACTTGACAGAATTAGTCTAGCTCTTGGGTATGGGTCTCGAGAGCCATCCCAGCGGGCAGAATCAACTGGACTCCCAGGAGCTAACTAGGCCATGACTCGAGCTCCAGAGCTAGCTCATGACTTGTGAATTAAAGTTGATCTGAATTCTATAGATTAAAAGCACCCTCTTACAAGATTGAGGTGGTTATGGAAGATGAGATTTTTTTTAAGAATCTAAGCATTGATGTTTCTTTCACTCTCAGATTCATAGGCTGCACAATCTTCTCTGATACCATGATAAATTACAAAACCTAGCTATGGAGTATCTTAACTACAATACTAGATCAATCATAAAAGCAAAGCGAGAGAGAGAGAGAGAGAGAGAGAGAGAGAGAGAGAGAGAGAGAGAGAGAGAGAGAGAGAGAGAGAGAGAGAGTCCTCCAAGCCCTCTATGAGGTCAGCACCTCATATACATGCATGGAATGTATCGGTGGCAACTATATGATTGAGCTATTTGGCCAAGTGAGCTAACTACACTAACTTATTTAACTTACAAATAGGGGGGCCCATGTATTTCCAAGCAATGCCCTTGATTCATACAAATGACGAGTATTTGATTGAGGCAATCACTGATCACATACTACAAGCCGCTGCTCACCTCCTAAGAAACTTCCTCGCTATCGGGAGTTTGCGAAAGGACCACATCCCATCTCCCCTCCTCCATAAACTTGTGGATTCCCACAAGGACTTTTCAGCCAATAAGGTTGTGTCCTATGATTGGCACGATTTTATCATTTCTGAGCTGAAGATGGCCATCAAGTCGAACGCACGCCATAAATTTGTTGTCGGCCCCCTTTTATTTGCTCTTGTCGTCACCCTCTGTTGGGAACTCTGAGAAGATGCTTTTGCCGCTCTCATTCCACCCTTAGGAAGTCTCTGTAGTTTCTGATGGGGGCCGTAAGATAGAGTCGATCTATGTAGTTGTAGCTACTGCTTCATACTACGATCAATCATCTTCCGACACTGCAAATTTGATATTAATTTATAAACAGCAGATAATATTGAATCAACAATCAATAACTGAGAAACAACGGAAGTAATATCTATTGCAAGCAAGCATCACAAATCATTCACAGATTGCACACGACAGACAGAATGTTGCAACTCTATTATCAAAACAAGTTTACAACAAAAAACTTTGAGCACTATTTGTTTCCCAAATTAGCACGTGGGTGCAAGAGAGGTATTCTCTCTTACGAGAAACTAGCTACTGCTAGCTACGTCTGTTTACGGCTACTTGCACGTCACTACTGTGCATTGTGCTATATGTATGCATCTGTATTGTATCTAGCTATTGCTTGTTACGCATATATCTGTCTTCTCTCACGTTGTTCCCATATTTAAAGAATGGAGAGATTGATTAATCTAATCTGTATGAGAGATGATTAATCTAAACTGTAGTAATCAAAAGAACTCATTATGCTAATTCTAACTGATTTTGGTTGCACGTCGCTTTCCTCCGTCATTTCTGCATATTCAGCTGCTTGTACTGTATGTTCACGTCTTGGTTCCATTTTACGAAAAACGCAAAGAACAAGCTGTCGCATTTTTTGGAAAAATGCGAAAAAGCCGAAAATCTATGAAAAACACATTCTAAGTCATTTTGGACTAAGTGTCGCATTTTTCAAAAAATGCAAAAAGGCCAAAGGTCGACGAAAAATGTTCTAAGTCATATTTTGGCTTAGTGTCGAGTTTTTCGGAAAAGTGTGAAAAATGCAAACTGTGCGAAACACAGTTCTAATATGCAGACTGTGCGAAACCTAGTTAAAAAATGCAGCAATCCAAAAAATGCAAGAAAAAACATAAAAGCTTTGACACTTAGAAACTTTAGGTTTATTCAGCTCCCTCTCAAAGCGAGTGTTTTTCTGATTCCCAAGCTTGTCCTTTGTCTTTCAAACATTGCCTTGTCTAAAGGCTTTGTGAAGATATCGGCTACCATCTGCTTCGTTGAAATGAACATGGTCTTTAGCTCGTTTCTTTCAACCAGATCCCTGATCAAGTGATACTTGATTGTAATGTCTTTTGTTCTAGAATGAAACACATGATCCTTCATCAAATGTATGGCACCGGGTGTTGTCCATGTACAACATCAACGGCCCGTTGGTGCTCTCTCCCAGTCCTTCTAGGAACTGTTTGAGCCATGTCAGCTCATTAGCCATTTTGGCTGCAACAACGTACTCTGTCTCGCAAGAAGATTGGGCAGTTATGGTTTGCTCAAAAGTATAAACTGGGAGATTTGCCTTTCTCCCGAATGTATGATGCAATATGAAGTTTGAAATTGCCATGAGAAATGTAAAAAAAATTACATATTTTTTTTTCTCAAAAGTATAAACTGGGAGATTCGCCTTTCTCTCGAATGTATGATGCATTATGAAATTTGAAATTGCCATGGGAAATGTCAAACAAATTACAAACTTTTTTCTAGCTCTTTGAAAAAATAATGTTGCAAAAAATTATCTTAAAACATTTTTTTGTGTAGTTGTAATCTTTATGATTAGAAAATCGAATATTCATAAAGATGTATGTAGTCTAACAAACTATAGCAAAAAGCACGACCAAAGACGCCAAAGACATCGACCATGGCCACAACATATTGTAGTGTAACACCAAGATCATGATATATTAATTGTCTAGTACAAGTGTATGAAAGATTTTGAAAGAGTTCTTATTAGTAAGATAGCTCGATCTCTACTCAGTTCAAAAATATAAAGCATCTAATTACAATCAGGAGCATCAATCAGTTTGTAAACAATCAGAAAGAGAGAGTTACTAGACAACTGTAGACACTAACTCCACCCACAACCACTCGGTCTACAACATGCTGCAAGCTCTCGACGATTTCTACGATCTAGATGAGTGCAATTCTCAGTAAAGCTCATTACCTGCAACCTGCAGCCTTTTGCAATCATAACGACAGAACAACAAATGCATAATCTATAAAAGGCATGCTCGAAAAAGCAGACAATGAAAGATCAAGAATTGAGAAGCCTGCCATATATGTTTTTTAATCTTAAACAAGCCTTTCACATGGGTATATATGGATGGGCAGGATATCAAATTTGGGTAGGAAAAACACACTACACAACACCATCGCATGCATAGGCAAGTTTTGTTTAATTAATGAAAACGAATTTGAAAAAGTTGCAAACTTTCCAGACATCGATGGAATGCATAAGGAGGATTACCGCATACTCCAAATTGTTCAATGCTAAAACCACACACAAATATCTTCGAATTTTTGTCATTCTTCAGAAAACAAGAAAATCTGATAGGGACTTTCTTCTAGTCTTGGAAAAAAATTTGTTTCTCAAGATTAAAGTATGAATGTGTTCAGGAGTAGTTTCAGTGATTTGATTGTCATACTAATGCAGTAGGAAGATCCGTCAATCAATCCGCCTTGTAATTGAGATTTATGTTGTTGCTCAGATTCGTAGCATGCAATGCTCTTCCTAGTGCAATAACCTCATTTGCATCAAGATGCTTTTCTAAGATTTTTTTTTTTCCGTAAGGCATCGAAAAGGACTTGCTGGAGCTTTGGCACATGAGTTGCACCTCCCAAGATCTATACAGCGTACACTTCATCAATCAATGAGCCTACGACAGGTTGATATGGCTATGATATAGAGAAAATCTTTTCTTGCCAAGCAAAATCAAAATTCAGAATAGTAGCAATGACTCATTAGCAGCTACTACAAAACTTGTCATTGTTGCCATTGACTAGTTTGAAGTGAAATCATTGTTGAGGATGCTTCTGTGGCAAAAGTACAAATGCCACAAGCCACACACAACAACTATTCCTATTGCCTCCAACACAACAACTCCAGTTGCTTCAAAACTGGTCATCGCCAATCGATGACCTATTTCCAAGCAAATTTTTTGATGATTTACTAGCCTTCAAATCTAAGAGAGAGTAGTAAGCGGGAGATGAAAAAGACATGTTGAAGAAGATCCAGATTCTATGTTCACATTGGGGTGCATTGGGTAGAGTTGTTGACTGCCACCGGAAACGTGCAGGCTCGAATCCTAACCACTATGTAGTGACATCTAAGGAGACTAGCTTCGTAAATGGCATTGCCAAGTTGTATATGTTGTATGTAACAACCACTAGTTGCTTAATATGTATGCAAAAAAAAAAACAAACAAATTTAAGCACATTCTTAGGAGATTCACTTGTGTGCCAGTTAATGAACCTTTGTAAAACTATTGCAAAATGTGAAATTTAAATAAGATTCCATACCTATGTATTATCCAATTTCAATCAGTTTAAATAATACAAAAATTGATTCAAAATCATTCTGGAGAAAGAAAAAAAAAAAAAGCAATCATAATTCACAACAATTACAAATTTCATTTTTGAAATAGTCTAAAATTTCAATGTAAATCATTTTAATAAATGTGTTTGGATTACAATCAATTTTTTTCCACCAAATCATTTGAATCAACTTTAGCAGTTACTTTAGTAAACTGATGGGAGAAAAGTTGCAATTTCCTAAGTAACAACCTCTGTGATAATATTGTACTCTTGTTCTACAACCTCCGCTAAGTCACCCTCATCACTTGCAATTCCATTGATAGGTGACTAAGGCTAATTACACAGTGGGGCAATGCCATCCTCGTTTGGTTCCACCTTATCTGCCTCTTGGAATTCATCCGAATAAATTAAAATACATGTCAATCTCATCTTTATAAAACTCACCAAACTAGGATCTAAATCTACAACTGTGACAAGTTCTACCTTTTTGGATAGCACATACATTGGTGGTGCTGCTATGCTAAATAAATCTAAGATCCAATTTCTGGTTGTGGAAACAATTTCAATTAATTGAGAGTTTTCGTTGTTTGGATGTACTTTATGACCTTTGTTAGTGCTTTCCAATGAGTTAAGCATGGATTTGATAGGAACTGGCTGAGTGTAATGATCGAATATGCAAGGTCTGATCGCGTGCAGATCCGATTGCATACATCAGTGAGCCGATGATGGATTGAAACGGGTAGAGTTTCATTTCCTCCTTTCAATCCCACTTCTTGGTCATTCAAAATTCCAAAGGCCTCGCATATCTTAGTGATATGCGCACCCCATTCACTGTACTTCTTCGTGCCTTCCAGAGACTTCTTGAATTGTTCATATGCTATTTTCCCCCATGGAACTAGTGCTCCATGCAAATATTCTTGAATCGGTGCAAAATTCTTGACTGAAATGTATTGGTCAGTATGTCGGCCAAAAATTATCTGGTTCATCCACCTTCCCAATGCACCTAACTCCGATGGTTGGCAGAGAGTCATCTTATACCCCTGCTCCTTGTTGAAAGCATCCACAGGGAAAAAGTTGGTCATTTACACTAAGGGAACATTTGGTATGTCACAATCCACCGGCAATCCGATGGTGTCACCAAACATCTACTCCGTGATCGGAATGTTCACGTTGCGTACTTGGATAAAGCCATGCTCCTCCGACTCCTTCCGTATATTATTAAGGAATTCAACTGCCGTGTCCTCCACAATCTTGTTAGGGTTGAATTGTTGGAGATGATCCAACCTTAACTCTTTCAGATAGTCCTGAATTACATACTCCTGATCGTCGCTCGTTTAATAAACCTGGAGAGCCGTTACTGATTGTTGCCATCGTCATTTGTTCGTGAATGCTTGAACACGCTCATAGGAATTCATAATGCAAGAATTTCTGGATAGTAAGTAAGTGCGAAATGACGAAATGCCTCTTTTAACTCGTTCCTACTCTTCCAACCGTTGTCATGGTTCACGCTTGTCTATTGTAGGAAAACATGTAGCAACAGCTACGGTACCGTCAAATTAATCGTAGCACTCATGAACTGTATAAAGGTTATCTTTGATGCCATTAATCACCGTCAAACTCACGACCATCGTACTTATCCTGGTTATGACCCGGTGGCTCCCTTAAATGCAATGTCACGTCTCGCACCCACAAAAAAAAAATGAACCCAACGACCGTAATAATCGAACCGCAAACAGCCGCAACATAAACCTGTAATGAGTAAATCGTAAAAACCTCAATGTCTTTAATCTTCGAAGCCGTAATGTGAAACCGTAACATGGCACCCTAACGAAATCAGAATAACCCAAAATCCACAAAACACGCATTCCATCATTGAAGTAGTTCATCCAGCATCATAGTGAATGGTAAAAACCGAATGACGGACCGCAAAAACGTTCTTCAATGGAACCGTAACCCCGTTTTGTTCCCTCTAAGTTACAAAACAATCTACCCATCCGCAACCGTCTTAGTTATTATTACAACCAATATTATGCAACCAATCCAACCTAAAAACACCTACCAGTTGTTATTAGTTTCATGACTACGCTCTTATAATTATATTACATTACTATTACTAAGTACCCCAATTCACAATCACATATACTTGGAAAACCACTATGTGATATACATCTTACACAAACATACAAAATTGATGTACATTGATTACGAAACACCCCGCTTGATGATTCAATCAAATGCTTGTTCAAAACTACTTGCATTTCAATTGGTAGGGGTGTTAACCCTTTCCTTAAGATCTTCCCACCCGTCAATGCATTCTTGTGTAAAAGCATAGTAGCATAAGTGATCTTGGTATTGTTTGGCATGCCATGCATGGAAATGACTATTCCACCGATCAAGCCAAGACAAAATCACATCGGAGTGCTTGTCCTTCTTGTTGCTTGAATAAAATTCAAGGTTGAATATGAGGTTCAAGAGAAAGGGCTGCAGCTAGTTGGCTTTCTTTACTATTTAAGCTCAACAATGCACTAAGGGAGGCTTGCTAAAAAAATTGACAAGAGTTTAACAACAAAGGCCTAAAAATCCCTTAAGGTCATGCTTATCCCTCTAAGTCAAGGTCACTTTCAAACTCATGTCCTTTTAGTCTTACCTTAGAGTCCTATGGCTCACCTACCATAGCTCGTATCAAAAAGTCAAGAAAGTGATGGGAGGAGGACCTTTTTCCTTTGGAGAAATCATTCTCCATAGTTTTTGTTTGTTATGTGTAGGGGACTTTGCAAGGTCAAGGAGGCTCAAAAAGAAAGTGAAGGTGAAAAGGTAAGGACGGAGAGGTGGCTTCCTCTCTTCTGTAGTTGCAAAAAATATAGAGGGGGAGCTGTACTCTCTCCTTCTCCTGATTTCCCCTACCTCCCAAAGGCTTACTTTCTTTTTAACAAAGCTTCATAGCATAAATTTCATTTAAGCATAAGGTTTGAATACCTTTAAAATTTTATTCATAAACTTTCAATGAAATTCTATAATCTAGAACTAACTCAAAGTGATCGTTGGCATAAAAAAACTGGTCACATTAATGTTCAAAGCATACAAATCTTGAAACATAACAATCTTGTAGTTGGTTTATCTCATTTGGGAGAAAAATCCGTGAAGAATCTATTATGGGCAACATAGGGAGAAAATTAAGAATGGAGCAAGAAGAAGAGCCAATGACATCCTAGATCTTGTCCACAAAGATGTATGTGGGCCTGAATAGACGAGATCTACTAGTGGCTATTACTACTTCATTATATTTATTGTTGATTATAGTAGATGTGAATCTAGGCAAAACATAAGATGGTTTTTCAAACTATAGAAAATCCATGAAGGCTTGACTGGAAAAGCAAACAGAATGCCACATAAAAACATTGATGTTTGATGGAGGTGGCGAGTATTTTTCAACGAAGTTTATGATAGCCATATTCTGGATGGTTCTCACTCTTTTCTAAATTTGAATAATTAGGGAGGCAGAAATGGACCAATAGGATTTAGAGGCTAGGGTCTTGCTTCCTACTATAAAAAGGGACCAACTCGAGTTTCCTACACATGTACATATCTTCATTTCAATAGAGCAGATTGGTTCTCTTGTGAAATGGATATATGAATGTCCTTGCTCTCTATCACTTTTCCTCCATCTCTGATGCTTTATTGTGTTTTGGTAATTGTTGGATCTGATTGTTATTGGGATTGCATGTTTTTATACTTTTTGTGAGAGAGAAAGGGAGAGAGAGAAAGAGTAAGCTATCTTCATTGTGGATCTAGTGTTAGTGGACATAGTGTTAATGTTTAAGATTAATGGATGTTAGAATTAGATGTGAGTCTTCCATTCATGCTCGAATCTAAACTATGATATCGCTCTCATGGGAACGAATCTACGCGTGACAACTAACTTCATCTCCTCGATGCTAGATTGATTAAATCTTGGGTTGAGGATAGGCAAGGAAAGAAACCCACTACAATAATGATGATTGGAGCAAGGCCATGGATACAAAGCATGACATCAATGGACTCATCTATTTTCTATGGCTCCGCTGAGAATGCACCTCCGACCACTTGCGCTGCCAAGAGAGTTTTTTGCTTTAAGGATAAATCTTCCTCTTCACCAGGGTCGTCCATCTCATTCACCTACACACTAGGATTCTCTTCGATGTGGCCCACATTCGCTGGAAACTCATTAAGCAAAGAAATAATAGTAATTTCAACGGATAGAAACTTTCTTCCTACACTTTCAAGATCAAAAGTTTTTAGCTGATCTTTAGTCAACTCCAAGAAATGATCGTTACCCAAGTGGCTGATAAATCTATTGAGATGAGCGATAAAGAATCTATCTCCTTTCCATATATAACTAAGCAAGTTATATGGAATCCACATGATAGTTGAGCCAGAAATTCGTACGACATAACGCTTCAAAGTTTCATCTATATACTCACTCACATATGTGAATGCATCCGTATAAAGCACTCCGCTCCTCCTGCCAATTTGATGGAACCAACCATACAAAAGTGTCGAGCAATCGAACTATGGTAATAATCAAGAAGGTGGATCTTCAGAACAATATGCTACTTATGCTGCCGCGCAACAACAAGCATCTAGAAACTGGACTAGAGCATCACTTGGATGCTTTGCATGTCGAGAAAATCATAGAGTTGTAGAATGTCCAAATAAAGAGAAATTTGTATCATTTTGTCGTGAATGTGGATATGGGCATTGTTATAAAGACTGTCCAGCAAGATCGAAGCCACCACCTACTACAGCTCCTGTAAATTTGATAACAATCAAGCAAAGACTAGAAGCTCAGAATAAATCAAGTTTACCCTTGATGGTGGTCGCACAGAAGCAGAAAGAACTAGTAGCGGACCCAGTACCTGATGATTCTATTCCGTTAACTGATATACCAACAACATCTGGAGTCTATCCAAATCTTCATGCAGAAAAACGAAGATATCAGGATATGAGGCAGTGGATTAAACATCTGCAAGAGGAAGAGGAGCTTGAAGCTACTAACGCAACAGTCGAAGTTCATCCTTCACCATTGCAGCCTCCAAGAAATTTACGTACAGATATGAATGATCAGTTGCATCTTCATGAAGAATCCTTCAAGATGACTAAACTAGAAGTGCCGCAAACAGAACTGCTCATGAATATTTTATCTAGTAAGATTTTATATTTTATTGGGAGATTTCTTGAAGTTGGTGCCAAAAGCAAAAGAAGTCTTAGCGCAAAAGTTAGCTCAAGCAGAACCAGAAGTCCATCAAGAGCCATTTTTTTGTGCTGGATTTGAAGAATCTAATGAAGTACTCCTCCATGTTGGAGCCGCTTGGGAAAGTGAACAAAAGAATATCACCTTGCCGATACAACATAGACAATTTCCTAAGGAAGCAGCTGTGATAGTTGGCGGTTCAGGAGTTAACCTGATTTCTACAAAGCTATGTGCAAAATGGGGCCTTACAAAGATCAAGCCTGCGACTTTTGCCATTAAGCTAGCTGATCAAACGACAGTTCATCCGCAAGGAATGGTTGAAGATATACCTGTCAGAATTGCGGGAGTATAGTTCATCAGTACTTTCGTAGTAATGGACTTACCAGAAGCATCAAATGTCTATTGAGTCATATTGGGACGTCCATGGTTGCGAGTTTGCACAAGTAATGCATAACTGGGGTACCGGAAAAATCACTTTTGAAAATTGTGAACGTGCAGTCAAAGTTGATCTTGCAACTTGGACTATTAAACCAGTGGTTCAAAAAGAGGATGATGATTCATCAACAACGGATCATACTTGTGACCGACCAAAGAAAAATTTAGGAGTTCATTATAATTCTCAAACGGATACTGTCAATTGGAGTGAAGCTCTTGCAATGATTGATTGTACAGCAGTATATATGTGTCAACAAGATAATCAGTCAAATTTGAGTGAGATTTTCTTATTGGATCGAACCTTGGATACACCAATCACTTTTCCATTGAATGTGCTGAATGTAGCTTGGATATCACCGGAACCTATACCAAATCCGATTGAAGATGACCTCATACCTGATGACAATGCAAAACTTATTGATGAGCAGATTCTAAATCACATGGATCTGATCAGATTTGGAGTGCGGAATGTTCCTGATGAACCAACAATAAAACCGCCCAAAGCAGTTATATTGAAGGAAGACAGGATCACAAGGTCAATGACGAAGAAACAAGCCAAGTAACATTATAATACGGTCCTGAAATGGGAAAATCCTCCTCAAAAGATTGATTCAGCGAATGTGCCACCCTTACTGGATAAAGGCAAAGGAAAAGTCAAGGATGATTCTACAAGTCAGAATTCTAGCCATTAGAGGAAGTTTAAACACAAAAAGGGCCTTTTGTCAAGATTGCTTTTTTATTTTTTATTCGGTTTTATTCACTTCTTTTGTACATGTGGCCCAATAATTTCTTGACATAGTGGCTTTAACGTAACGTTACTTCTTTGAGTCACATTTTGAGTCTACATTACTATTCAATCTGTAACCTTATGTGATTGCCACAATGGATCAGCTACATGGAACGCAATCGAGCCAATGCCATTACTCTATGTATGCACTTTGTTGTGATGTATAACTCTGGGTTCTATAATGATGATGTTTTGTTAATCTTTTGTTTAGTACTGTTGCGATAAAATATAGTATGTGAATGCGCCAACTAGTTTTAGTAGGATTGTTCTCAGTGTATTAGGGATTTCCGTTGCCATAATTAGGATTAGGTAGTTAAGGGATAAAACAATCCCCTAACAGCTTTTTGGTTCCGTTGCCAGGACGAATTTTAGTGGTAGCTTGATCTGGATAGGAACAAATTTGAATTAAAAAAAAAAAATTTGACGAGACTTTCAAAAATTTACGTATCTGGGATTTTCGAACTCCATCCGATATGGACCAAAACTATGAAAATTGATTCTTGGCATCGTCTTTTCAGTTTCACAGTTGCTATCACTTACGAACTGATTCCGAAACATCCATCACGCATCAGACATGTGTTGAAAATTGTCACTTCTCACTTGACATTGGTTCATGTAAATATTGATCAAACATTAGAATATGTTGATGATATGATTTCACACGTGTGGAGCATGTTCCCATGTGTGAAAGGATGTACTTTTCATGTTTGTATATATCCAAATTGATTTTGTATCATTCTAGTTAGTGTGAACATGAAATGACTAGTTTTTAGTCAAGTTGACTAGTCACCTACAAATTAGCTTTTCCTTGCATGTGCATGAGTAAATGCTCCCACATGGCAAGTGGATGTTCACATGTGTGTATAGAGTACTAGAAGATAAGAGTTGACCATTTTCCTTAGATCCTATTTTGTAGGGAATATTCCTATATTCTAGGAGACTAGCTTTTTGGATTTTAGTCATATTCTAGAAGGTCAACTATTGGATAAGGATCAAGGATGGATCAAATGGATAGATATGAGTGATGTGGCACTCTTCACACGTGTGAAGGCCTGCTGGACTGTACCAGACTCATGGATGTACTTGATCCATAAAAGGATCATCATTTTGCAAAGAAAATTGATGAGACTTTTGCACTCTACACTTTTGTGAGATTTCTAGTCATTTGTCTTGTGATTTTTATGCATGATTGCTATCTAGTATCATTGTACTTGTTGTTTCAGGTGCAGGCCGTATAGTGGACAGTACTCCACACGTGTGAAGCCGCTCTCACTAAAAAATGATGTGTTGATCCATTGCTCTTGCTTAAATCCAAGTGTAGTGAATCTAGATCAAGATCTAATGTGTAGAACTTGATAGATTCATTGATTAAGCAACCAATAACTCTCTATGATTGTAAAGTACAATCATTATTGTCCTAAAAACTGTAAAATTTATCATGGTATCAGAGCTAAGTAAGAGAGTGATCATTGAATCATAAATCTTGTAAAGATCATTGGCAAAATTTGTTTTTTGGCCAATACTAGTGAGGGCGAGTTCTTCTAGAGTGATAGCTTGTAATCATTTGGATCAAAACGACTTGGAGGCTGTGTATGTACTTTTCACACGTGTGAAACCGTACAGCAACTTTCAATTCAAGTTACTTTGTGTTTTTTGGTCCCAAAATCACAATACTAGTTCATTTTTGGTGCTTTTTGAAGCATAGTATTGATCTAGATTCATTCTAACTAATGCCTATGACCAAATAGTGTTTTGGATCATTGAAGCATTTCTTTTTAGAGTCTAAGATCAGATCTAAGAGGCTGATTTGTTCAGATCCTTAGTTGAAGTGAAATCTCTAAGAAAAGTGTAAAGCAATTTTTTTTGTGAGAGTGAAAGCTAGAAATTTTTGGTAAGATCTTTGAGTATCATTCAAGCTTGTGTGTTAGTTTGATAGAGACAAGCCTATAGGCATTCTAGTAAGCTTTAGGCCACTTCATAGATCTTTTAAAATTCAAAAATCTTTGTGATTTTTAAAAGAGCATTCATTCTAAAATGTCATCCATGGGTGGATATTTGATGGAATCAAGTGAGAGACTCACTTCCACAAATTATTCCATTTGGAAAGTGAGAATGGAATCACTCCTAGTGATCCATGATCTATATGACATAGTTCAAGGAGTAGAGGAAGAGCCTCAAACTCCCCAAGAACAAGCCAAATACAAGAAGAGAGCAAGATTAGCTCTACATTGCATAAAGTTAAATGTATGCAATGACCTCTTGAAAGAGGTGTCTTGTTGTACCTCATCCAAAGAGGCTTGGGATTCATTAAAGAGCATTTATGAATCCAACAATACTTCAAGAATCCTCATGCTAAGAAATCAAGTTTTCCAAAGCATGAAAGGAAGTGGAGAGAGTGGACAAGAGTATGTTCTTAGGATCAAATCTCTTAACAAGGAGTTAAGTGCAATAGGAGAGAAGATCCAAGATCAAGAACTAGTACAAATCATTTTGAATGGTCTAAGTGATGAGTTTACCAACTTAGTCCAATCATTTGCCATTCAAGACTCTCTTCCATCCATTGAAAAGTTGCACAATGTTCTTGTGGCCGAGGAGAGTAGGCTTCTACACCTCAAGACAAGAATGGATAGCATGTCACTTAATGGAGGAGAGGAGAAAGCTAACTTTACATCTAAAGGCAAGAAAAAGCAAAATCCATTCAAGAAAAATCAAGGCAAGGAGGCCGAGATGAAGAATGGAGGATCTACCTCCAAAGGCAAAGTGAAGAACAAGGCAAAACTAAAGTGTTTCTTTTGTGGAAAGAAAGGACACTTTGCCTCAGAATGCTACTTGAAGAAGAATCAACAAGCCAAAGGAGATCAAGGGAACATTGCTCAAGAGGAAGAATATGAGGATGGATTCAACACATCCTTAATGGTTGCATCTACACCAACTTCAAGTCAAGACACATGGTGGATAGATAGTGGGGCTAGTTCCCACATGTCCTTTAACAAGCATTATTTTTCTACTCTTCTATCTTGTAATGACTCTAAGAAGTCAATATACACTGCTAGTGATCAAGCATGCAAGATAGATGGCATAGGATCTATACCTCTTTGTTTAGGCACATCTAAAAGGATAGATCTAGATAATGTTTTGTATGTTCCTACCATTTCAAGAAACTTGCTTAGTGTAGGACAATTAATGGACAATGAACTAGATGTACATTTCAAGAATGGAGTTTGTTCCATCTTGAAAAATGATAAGTGCATAGCTAGTGGCATTAAGCAAGGTAGACTTTTCAAGTTGGATGCTAATGTTGCAAGTGAAAGTGTGAACTTGGCTAGGGAGGAGCTAACTCAAGTGGAGCTTTGGCATAAGAGATTAGGCCATCCTAATCTTCAATCTATGGAGTCAATGGCAAGCAAGGAACTAGCTCTCGGCCTACCAAGAGCTTTCAAGAAGTGTGGAAAAATGTGTGAGGCATGTGGCCTTGCAAAGTCACACAAATCTTCTTACAAGAAATCTTCATCAAGATCTCTCTCTCCCTTGGATCTCATACATTCTGATGTACATAGTTTTTCACATGCAAGTAATGGAGGTGCCTTGATGTATGTAACTTTTATAGATGATTGTACTAGATTCACATGGATTGAGTTACTATCAAAGAAAAATCTTGTTTATGAAGCTTTCATTAAGTTCAAGTCTCTAGTAGAGAAACAACTTAGTACTTCTATCAAAGCACTAAGATGTGATAATGGAGGAGAGTACACCTCCAATAAAATGAAAGACTTTTGTGAGATCAATGGTATTAAGTTACAATACACTTGTTCCTACACCCCTCAACAAAATGGGGTGGCCGAGAGGAAAAATAGGAGTCTATGTGAGTGTGCAAAGTCCTTGAGGCTTGATGCATCACTTCCCATCTCATTTTGGGGAGAAGCCATAACATGTGCTAATTATTTGTGTAATAGACTTCCTAGTAGTGCTATAGATGGGATCTCACCTTATCAAGCCTTGTTTGATAAGAAACCCAATGTAAAATATTTTAAGATCTTTGGATGTACTTGTTATGTACACATTCCTTTGGAGACTAGAAGGAAAGAAGATGCTACCTCCTTCAAAGGAATCTTTGTTGGCTATGGAGAAAATAGCAAGGGATATAGGATATATGATCCTACATCCAAGAAAGTAAAGGTAAGCAAGGATGTACTTTTTGATGAGTCACAATTTGCTAAGAGCTTGTCAAATGGATCTAACCCATTGTGCATTGAAGATCTTGACAAATCCGAGGAGGATCTTGACAAACCCGAGGAGGATCATGACAAACCCGAGGATGGAGATTTGGATCCAAGTCAAAAGGGGCCAAGAAGATCATCAAGGAGCAAGGCCGAGCCCTCAAGGCTTACCTATGTGGACAAGGGAAAGCAAAAGGAAGGCTCTACATCTTCTACCTCTTACTCTTTTTTAGCTACATTGATTGAAGAACCATCATCTTTTGAAGAAGCATGTAAATCTAAAGTTTGGAGAGATGCAATGCAAGTAGAGTATGATGCATTAGAAGAAAATCATACTTGGAATCTTGTAAATCTTCCAAGAGGAAAGAAACCACTTGCATGTAAGTGGATTTATAGAATTAAGTACAATCAAGATGGATCTATTAGTAAATACAAAGCTAGGCTTGTTGCTAAGGGATTTCTTCAAATAAAAGGATTGGATTATGAAGAAACATTTGCACCTGTAGCTAAGCTTGTAACTATTAGATTAATCATTTGCATTGCTACTTTGTTCAAATGGGATCTCTACCAAATGGATGTGACAAATGCCTTCTTGAATGGCTTCTTAGAAGAGGAAATCTACATGATGCAACCCGAGGGCTTCATCAAGATTGGTGAGGAGCAAAAGGTGTGCTACTTAAGGAAGAGCCTATATGGCTTGAAGCAAGCACCTAGAGCTTGGTACTCTAGGTTGCATGATTTTCTCTATTCCCTTGGCTTTGTACTAAGTGCTTATGAACCTTCTTTATATTTCAAATGCAATGAAGGAAAGATCATCATTTTGGTTCTTTATGTTGATGACATCATTATGACAGGAAATGATGATGATGGCATAGGCAAAGTAAAAGTTGACTTATCTAGTGAGTTCAAGATGGTAGATCTAGGCTTCCTAAAGTTTATACTTGGGATAGAAGTGTCTAGAAGTAGCAATTGTACTTTCATAAGTCAATCTAAGTATGCTACTTCCATTCTTGAAAGATTTGGTATGAAAGATTGTAAGGGGATTGACACCCCTATGGAGCATGTTGTGAAAGCAACTAATGAAGGTGATGAAGCATCCTTTGAGGACATCACTCTCTTTAGGAAGCTTATAGGCTCTCTAATCTATTTAACCATCACTAGACCTGACTTAAGTTTTTGTGTAAGCAAGTTGAGTCAAAGTATGCAAGCTCCTTTAATTCATCATTGGAAAAGTGCCAAGAGAGTACTTAGATATGTTTCTAGTACTAGATTTTTTGGTATACTTTATGAAGGATCTAACTTGCACTTGAGAGCCTACTCGGATTCAGATTTTGCAGGTGACAAGATGGATAGGAAGTCCATTAGTGCATTTGCAACATTTCTTTGTGGAGGAGTGATATCTTGGCTTTCCAAAAAGCAAGATACAATCTCACTATCTTCTTGTGAAGCCGAGTACAAGGCATTGACTTCAACAACCAAAGAGCTCTTATGGCTAAGAAGACTCTTGATGGAACTACATGTGCTAGAGGCCGAGGAGATCCCTTACATATTTTGTGACAATCAAGCTTCTCAACAAATTGCTTCAAATCCTATCTTCCATGCTAGAACAAAGCATATTGAGATAGCTCACCACTTTGTGAGGGAGAAGGTACAATCCAAGGAAGTGCAACTACATCATGTACCATCATCCGAATGCATAGCTGATATCTTAACCAAACCATTGTCCAAAGATCCATTTTTTAAGTTAAGATATGCTCTTGGAATTGTAGATAGATGTACACTAGATTTGCCAAGTTAGAAGTGAGGAGGAGTGTTGAAAATTGTCACTTCTCACTTGACATTGGTTCATGTAAATATTGATCAAACATTAGAATATGTTGATGATATGATTTCACACGTGTGGAGCATGTTCCCATGTGTGAAAGGATGTACTTTTCATGTTTGTATATATCCAAATTGATTTTGTATCATTCTAGTTAGTGTGAACATGAAATGACTAGTTTTTAGTCAAGTTGACTAGTCACCTACAAATTAGCTTTTCCTTGCATGTGCATGAGTAAATGCTCCCACATGGCAAGTGGATGTTCACATGTGTGTATAGAGTACTAGAAGATAAGAGTTGACCATTTTCCTTAGATCCTATTTTGTAGGGAATATTCCTATATTCTAGGAGACTAGCTTTTTGGATTTTAGTCATATTCTAGAAGGTCAACTATTGGATAAGGATCAAGGATGGATCAAATGGATAGATATGAGTGATGTGGCACTCTTCACACGTGTGAAGGCCTGCTGGACTGTACCAGACTCATGGATGTACTTGATCCATAAAAGGATCATCATTTTGCAAAGAAAATTGATGAGACTTTTGCACTCTACACTTTTGTGAGATTTCTAGTCATTTGTCTTGTGATTTTTATGCATGATTGCTATCTAGTATCATTGTACTTGTTGTTTCAGGTGCAGGCCGTACAGTGGACAGTACTCCACACGTGTGAAGCCGCTCTCACTAAAAAATGATGTGTTGATCCATTGCTCTTGCTTAAATCCAAGTGTAGTGAATCTAGATCAAGATCTAATGTGTAGAACTTGATAGATTCATTGATTAAGCAACCAATAACTCTCTATGATTGTAAAGTACAATCATTATTGTCCTAAAAACTGTAAAATTTATCACATGACATGCAATAATTAATCAAAAAAATAATGTAAATTGTTTAACGAATGGAAAATCAGCCTTTTTACTTAGCTTTTACGGAATCTATATTCATGCATGAAATTTCACTGATCAACCTATTGTAACCCTCAGTTCCACATACCTGGAAATGCATAATGATTCAAAAGAACATTTTCAACACTGGGAATGCATTCTACTGCTTCACATGCATGCATGCAATCAAAACATTTCGAAAAATTTTAAAATTTACTCTGAAAATTGTCAAACTTCCGATGATCGTAACTTTTGCTACATGACTCTGATTTGGTCGTTGTAACACACAATATAGAGGGATATTGGGTTAGAAAGATGATTGACATATCGCCCTACCACCTGGATTTCACACATGTGAGCTGTAACAACCAAAAGAAACATTAGGAGAGTGCACTTGTACCAAGAGATTTCATCAAAATTTCAACTCCAAAGCCACATGCATTCAATCAAGGGTTACAAGCACTCTTATAAGGTTCATTAGAGAGTCATAGAGGCTTTTAACAGGTCCAGCAAGCAAGCATAGGCTCAGGTCAACCAAAACTAGCTTCTATGGAGGGCGCCATCAAGCAAAAGTTCGGGAGATCAGTGCCTAAGCCTCCCAAAACCAAAGCGAGTGCATAAGGGCTCAAAGAAAAGGCAATGATACCTATCCTTCAGCTTGTATATAGGTTCAGAGATCGCAGATCCACAATCAAGAGTTATTCATGCTCAAAGATCACCAAAAATAAACTAATTTTTGACTTTTTGAGGCCCTTAATGGTGTCTGATTCCTACCAAACTTTGCAATAGCCATTGGACAGCATAACTACACACATGAGAATGTGCATGCAAATTTTTGTTCAGGAATTTTGAGAAAAGCTCTGGAAATAGTCGAAAAACCATTAAAAAAATCTTGTTTTTTTTTAAGTTTCGACTTTTCCAACATGATTTTGTGGATCTATACACATGAAAGTGCAATCAGAACTAATCTACTATAATTTTGCAACATGCAAGCACAAAATGGTTTGATTCGGATCAGTATTGGTTCATATAGTCCATTTCTAGCTCAAAATTTTGAATTTTGACCATAAACACTATCTAGATCCAATATCTCTAGCATGCAATCATTAGATACTATCGTAATGACTATAAAACAACAATTGCAAACCTGAAAAACATTTAGGAACAGTAGCTTTGACAAATTTCAAGCCAAAACACTGAATGCTAGCTCAAAACCCGCAAAAAACTGTCAAAAATCCATAAATTCCATCATTTTCTATGGACACCTCGGAAGTAAAAAGCAAGGAGATCCTACAAAAAGCAAGAATCCCGACTCCACTTTCTGATTGGTGCAAGCCTTGCGTTGATACCACTATTACGATCGCCAAGTGAAGATCTCCTAAGATCCTATCACATGCAACCAAAAGGATACCTATGGAGCCAAACTACAACAAGAAACAGAAAGTCAAATCCCTAATCGCTTCACCCTCGAGCCACGGTGATTGAGTGTAAGAGAGGAGAGGATCCTGGCTTTTGAAAACATAAATATGAATGAGGAGATGGGGGAGTTCCTACAAAGATATTGACCCCAAAATCTGAGGAATGATTTTTCTATGGTACCCCAAGACCATGCAAAAGCAATTTGATCTCCTATTCTTGCACCAAAAGCTGTCAATTACCAAGCACCAGCTCCGAAGGTCCAATCAGAGCATTTGGGCCCTCACAAGGTTATTAATTACATTACTAGCCTAGTCCGGAATGACATGACATAACTAATAATCTCATACATTGGAGTACCATATATCCATGTCAAGGACTATTCCAAATCCTTCATGCAGGACATGGACATAACACTAAGTGTGACCAAATGCATGGTGAATCTTTAGGCTACCTTCATTGGCAGCCCAAGGACTATCATTTTTTATGACGTAAATGATAGTTGCTGCATTTTCTGCCCATGTTTCAGATTTATTACAAAGCAAAATGGGATAATTATATTTCCAAATGAAGATTCTACCACATAATAGTAATGTGAAAAAGCAAACACTATCCTTTACGTAATGGAATGAGCCGTGCAGAATGTCATATGCCCAGCCCATGAGGGCCGAGACTATGATTCCTTATCGGACAGAACGTCATCTATCTGGCTCATTCCATAACACAATTTAACCTATCATGAGGTTTTATAGAATGGCATTTATGCATGGAGTTGTGAGATTTTTAGTTCTTTTTCTTTTCAGTCAACGTACTGCACCATGTAGGTAACTAGGCAGATTCTACCTCTTGTTAAAAGAGCCTCCTAAACACCATTTATCCCAATCTGTGAAATAAAGAGATGGCATGTTTTTCTTTGGGAGACCATCTGTCCTTTACTCTTGTATTCCAACGGGTTCAATGCTTGAAGAAGGATATGCCCATGCCCTGATTCTTTTCCAATACTCCATCACGATTGTTATCTCGAACAGATAGTTATCTAGTCATCAAAAGGAAAACATTTTTGTTTTATAAAATGACAACAAATACAACCATGAATAATCTGTAATGAATTTTATTTCTCAAAAAGATATTGTGGGAAATTAATCTCTGTTGCAATCATAAATTTTCATGCTCGAGCTGCTAGTTTGTTGTAGTGACACTAGGTAGTAGCATGGACTCTGGAACTCATTGTAGCATGCTTTATGCTACCTTATGGAGTCATGCAAGTACTTTATTGAAGCATGCATGACATCTCAAAATCATCTTATCAGTTGCTAAAATCTTAGATTCTATTTTGAGTCAGCTTGTATAGCCCACTTCTAGTCATTTGCGTGATAATTATAGAAGGTTTCGTTTAGTAAAAAAATTTGTGTGGCATAGCCCTGAAGTTTAACTAGCCTAAAGGGAAAGGTTGCAGACTCCTATGTTTCCATGAATAAATAAGGAAATTGTAATGTTCAATAAAACTCCGTACTCAAACACTAAATGGCTTTGTACTCAAACACCAAGAGGCATTTTAAGTACTTAGGAAAGATGTTTTCTTCCTTAAACATGGGAGTGGAACATTTATGAGAAAGAAGATCCCTGAAAGTGAGAGCCACCTGAGAGTGCTCTCAGAATGCACACCCAAGACCAGCAATTGAAGTGCCCTAAGTCAATAAGGGGCTCTACTTTCACATGAAGAAGATTGTAGCCTTATGTATAAGTGTTAGGGGGTTGTTTTATCCCTTAACTACTTGATAGTAATTATGTCAACGGAAACCCCTAATACATTGAGAACAATCCCACTAAAACTAGTTAGCGCATTCACATACTATATTCCATCGCAACAGTACTAAACAAAAGATTAACAAAACATCATCATTATAGAACCCAGAGTTATACATCACAACAAAGTGCATATGCAAAGTAATGACATTGGCTCGATTGCATTCCATGTAGCTGAATCACATAAGGTTACAGATTGAACAGTAAACAGAGTCAACATTGTCACTGCTTAGAAGGTCTTAGACAAGGGAATTCATCTTGCTGCCTGCAGTACAACATGGAGTCTGGAATACTTAACATATAAGCGCTCGGCTCTCACCCTTCTGACGCCTGACCATACTACTACCTAAACAGTGTAAAATCAAAAGTCCCTCCTTCAGCTGCAAGTCTCCTATTTCTATTCCTACGAAGATACCGCAATCTGGTATAAAAGAACTCCACAACGACCGCAACTGATCGGTTTAACTTCCCATGGAAACCGCAATATAAAAACCCCAATCGTTAATCTTGTGATTGCTTACGGTCCGTTCAGCTTCTCGTTGAATGTGACATCCCATCAACCAACTTGCCTATTCTAACTTCGTGATATCAATAACTCTAAAGCGACTTGGCCTAATCTATCTACCTAACCAGGTAATTACATCTTCCATTGTAAATACATAACTAATAAAACTTCAATTACATTTGGATTAAACCTGTATTTACAAGTACGTTGTAATGGCAAAATAGGCCTGATTGACCTACCACATGTTTTACAATTATATTGCCATAGCTAAAGTGGCCTAACACATATCCCCGGGCGGTAGAAAACGAGTTCCACCAAGTTTCAAGCTTGAGACCTCTTCTGCTTCTTCTTGTGCTTGACATCCTTATTGTCATGTTCATTGTCACTCTCGTCGGATGTGTGCACTCCCAAGACCCTTCCCTTATGAATCAATAGTAAGCAATTTAAATTCACTGGCTACTTTCTTTGACCTCGGCATATCTATCAATGTTGTTGCAGCTACGGTTGTTGGCAACGATGTCTGGTGTCGTGATTCTGTTACTAGCATGGCCAGTCCATACCGAATAGGTTGAAGCAATTGCAACAAAGTTCCAGAATTGCAAAGCACCATAAGTACAGAAATTTTGAGTTGCTTTGTCGGTTTTCCTCTTTGTAATGTACTTCTCCGTCTGTTGTACCCTCTGTTGAAAACCCTCTTCCCATCAGCAATACAGCTCCCACAATAATGGGCATGTGACATCTATATGCCTTGCCACCATAGCATACACCACATCAAACTCATTACAAGATCTGGTTGCCCATGCTGTAAACCTTGTGCACTTCTTAATGGTTTGATAGTGCAAGTCATTATGTGTTGGTAATGCCTGTTCGACTTCATATATATATTGTACCACAAAAACCATCGAATTGCCTACCATGATTTCGACCCCATCTGCATGCTTGATCTTCAGCCCGCCTTGTAAGAATGCCCAAGCCAAAATCGTTTGTGTTTTCAACTCCAGATTCTGTCAGAAATCGTATAGCTCACACAGCTCCCATGGCTTATCCCACTCTTATGTCGTGATATCCTTCACCCCTGGCAAGAACAAATAGTCAATATTCCATGCATGTTCTACGTTGCGTAGGTGTAAAGCCTTGTACAACCTGTTTACCTCCCTTCCCAATCTTGTCTTGTTATGGGTCTTTTCGCTTGGGATTGACGTGGTACAACTATCAGAGATTGATTTTCTTTTGACTTCCCCGCAGCTTGGCTATGTTGGTGCTGACTTGTACAAAATCTCGTCTAAGCTTGAGTTGAGCTGTCAAATCTGCAATGTTCTTCAACAAACCCTTCGCCTCCTCCTATAATTTCTGACTTTCTGCTTCTTTGTGGTGAAGTATTCCTTGTAAGTCAGACAGCTGTTGCTTTAAGTTCTGCACATCACTCAGAGATTGTTGTAAGTTTGCTTGTTGTTGAACTGCTTCTGGATGCGACAACCAGTTATTGCACTAGTGTGCCACCGGTAACAACCCTCATGTTCGGCCAATTTCTTTTTCAATTGCAGGGTTCTCCTCTCACAAAAATCCCTGCTCTTCCACGAACCGTTCCAATTTGTCCGTGACACGGGTGCATAGAATGTTCTTCGTCCATTCCTTGAGTCCCGCGTTGTCAATTCGGACTGGTCCCTGTCTGTAGTGATGCTATCGAATCCCTCTCGTATTCAATCACATCCTTGTATGTTTGCATTCCACCGGCTTCCCTCTCAAGTTTTGTTATTCTCTCAAAATATTGCGCAATTGCGATCCAACAACGCTTTATTCTCCTCATCCCTTCTTGCGAGCTTTTTCTATAATCTGTTTATGCATACTTCTTTCTCTTGTAGTTGTGTCTGATATTGGCGTACTTTGGGTCCTTCTTCTTCGGCAATTCGTAAATGTTCCGTTTGTTGAACATACAAAGTATGCCAATATGATACATGTCCTTCTAGCCCTTGGTAATTTTTTATAAACTCCATTCCAGATTGTAAACCTAGAGAAAAGTCATTAGCGGTGTGTAAAAATTTTGGATGTGATCATCATCTCGGTATTTTGAGTGCTCCGTTGTCACGTCCACAGTCTTGAATTGATCGGTATGTTCCTGCATAATGTCTCCCACTCCTTGTGATAAATCCGTGTACACACCCTCATCCTGCTACTGAGTCTTTGCTGGATCGTATGTTAAACCCTCAACCTGCACTGGTTCTGGTGTGTTTGCGGACTATACGAGTCAGACTGAACCTCAGCCTCATTCTCCTGTACATTTGGTAGCGACAAAATACTACTTAGAGCAATGTCTTGAACTGGGTTCTGCTGGAGCAATCCCACTTCCTGATCATTCAAAATTCCAAAGGCCTCGCATATCAGGAATTCAACTGCCGTGTCCTCCACAATCTTGTTATGGTTGAATTGTTGGAGATGATCCAACCTCAACTCTTTCAAATAGTCCTGAATTACAGAATCCTGATCGTCGCTCATTTAATAAACCTGGAGCCCTTTACTGATTGCTGCCATCATCATTTGTTCGTGAATGCTTGAACACCTTCATAGGAATTCATAACGCAAGAATTTCTGGTTAGTAAGTAAGTGCGAAATGACGAAATGCCTCTTTTAACTCTTTCCTACTGTTCCAACCGTTGTCATGGTTCGCGCTTCTATGTTGTAGGAAAACACGTAGCAACAGCTACGGTACCGTCAAAATAGTAATTCATGGATTTATGGAACAAAGTTCCATCATTTGATTCATAACGGGCACTCTGGCAGTTTATCATGGGTTTGCCAATAGATTATTAGAATGAATGTCAGCGAAACGTTCTTCAGACTTTAGATGATGTTGTACGAGTTGCGAAAGCTCATGATTCCAAAATGGTGGCATCCAGGAAGTAGTTTCAAACTAATCCATCGGTAACCAACCTGAAAAAGAGAAAAAAACGAGTTCATGACAAGAAACAAGTCAACTATTTTGATGAACTTGATCAAATGGCATCGGACTATAAGAAAAAGAAGTAGATGTTCCGGAATAAGGCTATGAAGGAAAATTTGTGTTTTGTCTGTAACAAGCCTGGACAAGTTATGAAGTTCTTTTCGAAGCGAAAGAAACTCACAGCACAAGACTTCGAGATGCCAGGAAAAGAAAATCTAAAATTGAAAATTAACAAGATTGATTGTGAGTGTGAATGTTCATTCAGTACTGCTTCGTTCTTGCCTGATGAATTATTTCATTTAAAAGGCATAGTTAAGGGACATGAAGTCAGTATTTTGATGAGTAGTGGTTCATTAATTCTTGTCTCGTGCAGAAACTCGGCCTCGTTATCTCTTGACAACCATATCGGTTTTCTCATAAAGAGGAGATAGGTATCACTAATCAAATTAAAAATTATTTTAAGATGGGTCATATCAAGCCTAGTAAGTCAGTTGGGATTAAATATAGTAACTATTAACAATAAATATCCATTGTCCCGAATGGGTGATCTGGTGGATTGATTAGGTGGAGCTAAAAACTTTACAAAAAAAGATCTCAGAATTGTGTATCATCAGATTAGAATTCATCCAAACGATGTGCAAAAGACCGGTTTTTGGACGAGATTCGGTCATTATGAATTTCTTGTGCTTCCTTTTGCGCTGACGAATGCACCTTTAACCTTTCAACAGATGATGAGCGATATTTTATGTCCATATCTAGGTCAATTCATAGTTGTATTTCTAGATGATATTCTTATCTATAGTAGGACTCTTAAGGAGCATTTGAATCATCTTAAGATTGTCTTGCGGATTCTCAGAAGAGAAAAGCTATTTGCTAAAGAATCCAAGTGTGAGTTCTTTAAGCACGGGTTAGTAAACCTTGGTCATAAGATCACCTCGGAAGGGTTGAAGATAGATGAGAGTAAAGTCAAGACAATGCTTGAGTGGCCGATACCGAAGATGGTTAGAGAAGTTAAATCTTTTATGGGTTTTACAGTTTTCTTTTGTAAGTCAATTGAAGATTATGCGAAGGTCACTACATCTCTTAATAATCTGACTAAAGACAGAGTTAACAAGAAAAAGAAGAGAGGTCAACCTACTCCGCCTATTGAATAGAATGAAGAACTGAATTGATGTTTTGAGAAACTCAAACATATGGTTGCTTCAGCTCATGTTCTACAAATCACAAACGTTGTATGAACTAACGCAAGAAATTCGACGATCGAAGCGGTTCTTTTACAAAATGATAGATCGATAGCGTTTGAAAGCAAGACCGGTCCTCAGTTGTGTTATACAACTCAGGATAAAGAGTTATTTGCTATGATACATGCACTAAAAACCTGGAGACATTACCTTTATGATATTCAATTTATAGTGTATACTGATCAGACCTCTTAAGTACTTTTGTAATCAACATGATCTGAGAGGTCGTAAAGCTCGTTGGACTGAGCTTATGCAAGAATTTGATCATGACATCTGATATGTCAAAGGTAGCTCTAATCAGGTTGTACACGCTCTTAGTTGGATTGGTGAATTAAATAAATCTACATTCACTCAGATTTCCACATATCTATATCTTTCATTGAGAAAAAAGTGCGAAACAGATTCTTATTTTGGTCACATTTGGAAAATGGTTGAGGCTCAAAAAAATGAGAATGGAATAGAGTTTAACCCACAAGGATCTCAAGTTCCTAAAAAAAATAAGAAGATTGTGGAATAGTTCACCATTCGAGGTGGTTTGCTATTTTGGAATGAGAAAGTCCAGGGGATGATGAGATAAAAAAGATAATTCTTTATGAATGTCATGTTGTACCCTGTGCAGGTCATCCAAGTATACACATGACTCTGGACTTGGTCAGAAGAGAGTTTTATTGGCCAAAACTCAAGCCATTTGTTGAGTCTTATGTGGTTAAATGTAAACCTTGTCAACTTGCCAAAGAGGACTTAAAGGCTGGAGTCTGTTAGGTATAAAAATAGATGTCGCATTACTCATTTGATGGCTTGTGATCTTGATTGTTTCAAAGTTCTTTGTAGGTGTAAGGATCACCACATGAAGATCTATCTAGATTCTATTGCATGCAACCAAAAGGACACCTGTAGAGCCAAACCACCCAACAAACAAAAAATGGATAGTCAAGTCCCTAATTGTTTCACCCTTGAGCTATGGTGACTGAATGCAAGAGAGGAGAGGATCCTGGCTCTTGTAAGTAGGAAAAGACAATGAGGAGATGAGTGAGTCCCATTAGGTTATATAATCTCCAAGAGATAGAGATTATTCCTTCTAGGTTCCCTCCATTCATTTTAAAAGTAATTGATCTCCTATTCTTGCACAAAAGTCGTCAATCACCATGCAAAAGCTCCACAGGTTCACCCTCATAAGATTATTAATTACATTATCAGCCAATCCCAGAATGATGTGGCGTAACTAACAGCCTTATACACTGGAGTATCGGCTACCCATTTCATGAATTATTCTGAATCCCACATACTAGACATGGACATAACATTTTTCTCTCCTTAAACAGGTTCTGTTCTCAGAACGAGCAAGAAGTTCATAAAACAACCCTTTAACTTTCACATTTTAATTGTTTGACTCTGCTCTGAAGTACTATATTTGCTCTTAGAAGTACACTAAGTGATAAATTTTCCTATTGGGTCTAATTCTCTCCAAATTAGTAAGGTCACCTTCATGTAAATTCATTTTACAAGAACCAATGGTGAGTCATCACCTTACATTGGAAATGCTTCCTGTTTGCGGGGAACATTGGGTGCGCATCTTCGTCATGCTGATTTGCTACCAAAGCTTGGCAACCCTCAAATTGCTCTAGGGATTCTCACTCAATGCTTCGCTCAACAGCCAAGTTATATTCTGTGGTCTGTTTCTCCCTCTTCGGATGTTTTGGATTTGTTATAGAGTTTCAATAATACTTTGTCAGATGTTCTGGGACGCTTGATGTGTCCAAAAACCTTTCATATTCTAGATTCTTTTCTGGAGAGTGGCCCTTGTTGCCTCTGCACTTATCTCTCGATTTTAGGAGGACAACAAGCCCATTCTTCTTGATTCAGAAGCTCATGTGGAAACTGATAGAAATCCAAACACTGGTAGGATAGAACAGAATGTTCTGATACTAATGTTGGGAAGATCAGAAATGGGAGGAAGAAAAAATAGTATGGAACAACTCCTGAATCGATGTGTAGGACTGGTGAAAAACAAATGCATGTTGAGACACTAGTCTGATCACAGCCACCGAAGAGTATTTGGAGTTATTGTGAGTCTATTTAAAATGAGAAGGCTCAATACAAAATACTGGTGTAGAAAATTGCATACATTCCTCAGGCGTTAGAGACGGCCATCATATGATCAGATGCTCAAGAGTCGGAGATGTTCGTGATCTGTCAGAGTGAGTGAACGAGTTGGACAAGCTAATAGAAGGTGATGAAGAAGTGTTGCTTGTATATTACATTCAATGCTTGTAATGAAGAAAGAGCAACAAATTGATTACAGATCTTTTGCTCTTCTCGCTTATTTCTAAATGTGAGCTGGAGATGTATTTATACACATCGTTCTTGTTTGTTACAAGAATCATTTGAACTAATTATAATTACAAGACTAGTTTAATCTGAACTGTGTACTTGGTCATGAAATAATGTACAACGACACCTATACAGACCGTACATCAGTCAAGTTTAAGCTCTGCTTTGGGAGCATGAAGTTGCGCCGTTGTAGAAGCCGTAGGTGAACCATAATGTTGACTTGGCAGTTCGTAATGGTCACAACGTCTGTCACAAGACATAGCTTGCAGTTCCCTTCGGTTTTGGTCTTTGTATGGTGACCGTAAGGTTGACTCACACGGTTCGATGTGGTAGATCGCAGCCATTGCCTTGGGGGTGGCTTGTGGTTTCCTTCGCTACCTTCGTTGAAACCGTTTTTAGGACTTTGTGGTTGTTTGTAGTTTCTACCTGTGGACAGTTTCCGTGTATTTCTGCAAGTTGTGCAGAAACAATTCATTTTTGCAGACTGTGCAGAAAAGACTGATTTTGTTGAACACGTTGAAGATGGCCTTCAATGTTCTTCAGATAACTTAAACTTGACATTCGAATGTGAAAAGAATAGGATTGGTTATCCTTTATGCTTTACCGGAAGCCCGATGCAATCATTCTTCAAATAGTTCGTCCATTTGAGTTCAAGGAGAAAATTGTGAGCTAAATTTCCAACATCCCCCCTTAAGGTCACGGTTGGTGCCTTGACAGTCTTTGTCAGGTTTAGTAAGTTAAAAAACTTTTGGTGCTTGATCTTGGGAAGAGCTTTGGTGAATATGTCTGCAACCATTTCTGTTTGTGCAGCAGTATTGGAGAATCACTTGTCCTAAGAAAACTTTTTTCCTAATAA
This sequence comes from Diphasiastrum complanatum, assembly GCA_029204225.1. Classification (NCBI taxonomy): domain Eukaryota; kingdom Viridiplantae; phylum Streptophyta; class Lycopodiopsida; order Lycopodiales; family Lycopodiaceae; genus Diphasiastrum; species Diphasiastrum complanatum. The sequence goes on along the minus strand of CM055096.1, from coordinate 32,909,429 downwards.
AATAATATTGGATTTCAATGTGCTTTGACTTGCCATGAAATCTGGAATTTAGAGGCAATGAAATATAGCTGATATTGTCATAGAGAATGGTGGTTGTATTAAACTGAGCATGATGCAGATCATGAAGTAGTAGTCTGATCCATATAGCTTCTTTTGAAGATTGACATGCTGCGATGTACTCCACTTCGGTTGATATAGCTGATATTGTCACAGAGAATGGTGGTTGTATTAAACTGAGCATGATGCAGATCATGAAGTAGTAGTCTGATCCATGTAGCTTCTTTTAAAGATTGACATGCTGCGATATACTCCACTTTGGTTGAAAAGAGCGCAAATGATTTCTGCTTTTATGAGTTCCATGAGATTGGTCCCCTTGCCAAAAAAAAACAAAACCTGGAAGTGCATTTTCTGGTTGAGACATTTCCTCCCCAATATGAGTCGGAGTAGCCTTGAAGAACCATTAGATCGATAACATTTGCATCATAGCATAAAATGTGATCTAGACTTCCTTGAATATATCTCATAACTCTCTTTAATGCTTTCCAATGCAAGATCCTAGGATTAGACATGTATTGACTTCGTGTGTTGACAGTGTATGCTAAATCTGGTCTAGTGCAGAGCATTGCATACATCAAAGAAGGGTACTTTACTAAGTCAAGTAGTTCACTTTTGGAATCTGGACAAGAAGGTTTGGGCGATATCATAGATGGATCCATTGGTTTATCAATCGGTTTGTAATCAGACAATTGAAATTTTTCTAGTATGGCTTCTAGATATTTCTGCTGGCTTAGATAGATTTTCTTATGCAATCCATCTCTAGTGATGTGTATTCCTAATAATGAACGAACAATGCCTAGATCAGTCATGTCAAATTCTTTTGACAGACCACTCTTGTTAGTGTGTAGTAAGAAAGTGTTATTAGACAAAATAAATGCATCATCTACATACAGAGCTATGTGAACTGAATTGACACCTATGTATTTGGAATAAACGTTACAATTAGTGGCATTGTTCGCAAAACCTAATTGAATGAGATAAGCATTGATCCTTTCAAACCAAGCTCTTGCGGCTTGTTTCAAGCCATAGATTGGCAGCTTGCACACTTTGTGCTCTTGGCCTTTGACTTCAAATCGTTCTAGTTGGAAGGTATACAACTCATCTCCGATGTAGCCATTGAGAAAGGTTGTCTTGACATCCATTGATGTATTTCGAGGTCTTCTGTCGCTGCTAGTGCAATGAGAGTCCTAATTGACTGCATTCTGACAACAGCACTGAAAATTTTTTGATAATCCACTCCTTGGACTTGAGTGAATCCTTTGACCACTAGTCGTGCTTTCCATTTTGCGATGGAATTATTAGAGTTGACCTTCTTCTTGAAGATCCACTTGGTATCAATGTTGGAGGGTTTGTGGATCCCAAGGCAACCCTAATCCTAGTTAATAAGTGAGAGGGATTTGGCACCCTGCGTGTGTAAGTCCAACCTGATAATCACATATTTATTTGATTAGTTACAAGTCAATAAAAGGACGTTAGGCCTTTTTTGCGGGACTTTTAATGTCGCAGGGCCTAAATATCAAGTGAGTGAATAAAGTTGGCTTTCCCTCCAATTTGGATGGTTCCCACTCTTTTTTTATTAGAATAATTACGGAGGTAGAAATGGACCAATAGGATTCAGAGACACTCTTGATCCTTCGCCATAACCTTCGCCAAGTTTCCAGAACATTTTATTTATAGTAAAATACTATTTCTGAGTTCGACGAAGATTCTTCTTGATCAGATCACAAAAAATCTTAATTTTACCCTAGCCAAACTACAAAAAGTGTATTTTTTTAATGTCAGAAATCTTCGTCCGGGTTTTCCATAGTTTTATCTGTGGAACGACGAAGGTTATTTCCCAAGAAATTGTCAGAAAAAATTGTTCAAAGAGTTGGCTTTTTTTTTCTCAAAATAGCATTGTTGAACCTTCGCCGAGGCAACCTTTGCCTAGTGAACCTTCGCCAGTCCTATTTTTAGTTTCTAATTTTTCAGATCAAGTCTCTATCAAAATTTGGGTCAAATCTGATATATTCTAATTTGGATTTTGAGAGATTTTTCATTTTTCAGAAGTATTGATTGATTGTATTTCGAAATCTTTTTCATGGTATAGAATCAGATTCTTGAAAAGTGAAATAGATCCAGCAGATCTGATCTAAGATACTTTGATTGAAAAATCTAGATCCAATCTTATTGTTTGCTTGATGTAAATTTGTAAAGATGGCTGCCCCTGGAGGTAATCCTGGAGGTGCTCCACGGGAAGTCAATCCAATTATTGTTAGAAGAGCACCCCGTTTGGATCTACCTAGATATAATGGAGTAATAGATCCAATTAGATTTCTTCAGATCTATGTTGAATCCTGTGAAGTCTATGGCGAAAATTTCCCTCAAGATAAACTTAAGTTGTTTTCTATGGTCTTAACAAGCACAACACAGGATTGGTACTATAATCAAGATAAAACTGAGCGCACAAATTGAGAGGTTGTTAAACAAGCCCTCATCACACGGTTCAAACCGCGGAAGTTTATGGAAGACCCTTTCCTACTTTTAAATAAAATTAAAATGGAAAAGCGGGAAATGGTTCAAGATTACATTGAACGAGTGAAACGCCTCAAATCTGAGTACAAAGTTGAGCTAATTAACAAAAATGCCATGATTATGTGATTTTTGTCAGGATTACATAAACAGATCAGATGTGAGCTGAAACGCCATAATGAGTATGCACTCTTGCAAAATGCTATGGACGATGCAATTCGGGAGGAGGATAAAGATTTAGATGATGAGCCGAATATTAGTATGTTGCCTTATACAGCAGGGCAGACTACTATGACATCCACCACTATTGCATCAACAGGGAATAGGTGCCAGTACTTCTTCTTCTTCAAAAATATCTTCTTCCTCGAAACCGACAGGCACATTGGCATCAAACTACTTTGGTGATTTTACAGCTTGGTCGACCCGAAGTGCGGCTGGGCTATCTTCAGTGTGAGGTTGATGGCTTACATTTTCAACACCGACAGTAGTGTCATGGATATGTTCGAATCCTCTTCCAAGGGATTGCAAGTCAAAAGACGTAGGGCTCTGGAACATTTCAAAAATTTTGGCGGCCCCAAGGGGTCGGAATCATCGAACATATCTATGAAAAACTGCGCGTTTGGTAAAACAGCTTCGGTAGGCGGGGGTGAGGCGGCCTGGGCAACTGTGATGGGAATGGTAGCCCCAATGGTCACAGACTGTCCTTGTGTGGAAGCAGAGGCAAGGATCAAAGACGAGGGGAATTAAAAGTTCAGTGCGAACAACAACAGAGGGTGGAAGCGCAGCTGACGATGTATGCCTAGTGCGACATCGTGACACGAAAGGCAAGTCAGGAATATTGATCTCGCTGCGTGGACGATGACGACTATGAGAACACGAGCCTGGTGAGACGACTCCACCGGTGCTTCTTCATAGACCGAAAGCACAGAATCCAAGTGGAAGCCATGGATTTTGTTTTCTAGGTGAGAAGCGGCTAGAAGAGACAACAAAGAGCCAGCAGCGAACTGCTGCTTAGTATTGCCCTTAATAGCTCGTTTGAGCTCACCAGAAATAGTCTTGAACCAATTATATCGTTCAAGAGGGGCTTTGGCCAACTTGGTGTAGGAGTCATTTGTGACGTGATGCGGTCTTTCCTGAGGTTGCCAACCATCATGAAGCTGTTCAGTAGCTAGGCAGCAGCGTGTATGATAGGCTCAGTGATGGCTTCAAGGAGGTATCCATCGTTGGTCCAGTGTAGATCATTGGTGAGCTCAATGCAAGGCTTTATGGCCTGTTTGGCCTGCTTGTGATTGGGTGAGGCCTATGTACCAGACGCTATACCTATGGCTGCAAGGGCGGCCTCAGTGACGTGCACCTTGTGTGTTGCTCCCTGAAAAGTAATATAAAATTTGGATTTCTCTTCTTTCCACGTACTTAAGGCAAGAGTGATGAAATCCATGTTGATTCTGCCATAAAAGGCTCTCTCATGAATACCCATTGTAGTGAGCAGAGGCTCCGCAAGGGTCATCCACTGAGTGACCATGCTTTTGCTAGGAAGGATCATGATGTCCGTTGCAGATGGGACATCACGATGGATAGTATAACGCGGAGACTGGGAAGTATCAGTAGAAGACATGGTGATCCAAAATGTAACATAAGACGCATGAAAGTATATCAGAAAGCAGTTCAGGAAGTTTGGAAAGCTTTGGTCGTGGGAAAAATTTGCAAGAGCTTCGCTAGCACAAGTGATGAATGAATCGAATTCAACCAACTTATAGGTGAATTTGGTGGGTACATTACACTGAATACTAGTTTGGTTGATCAGTTCTGAACTAAAATTTGCAGCCCTGTACAGTACTGTAAAAATAGGCTATAAAAATCTCGACGAAGGTTTCTGGGGAACTGAACCTATCACGCGAACGTTTTTCAGGTCTGGCGAAGGATGAACCTTTGCCCGGGAGGGTCCTTCGCCCAGGTACTATCAAAAATGTATTTTTTTCACAATCAGAACCTATGGACAACCTAATTTTGACATTTTAAGATCATCTATTAGATCGGCAAAGGTTCATAATGAGGTTAAGGTGTTCGGCGAAGGTTTTCAAAATGGCATATCGCTGAACCTTTGTCTGACTTAAAAAGTGGATTTTTCCTCGACGAGAACTTTCGCCCAACTCAAATTAGATAAATTTAGAGTGGATGTACAGTCTGAAAGATCAGCGAAGGTTTCTGGTACGTATAGGCCACATCTGACCAAAATAGTGATTTTCTAAGTCATTTTTCATCAAAAAATATTGTGCTTCCGTTTTTCCATGCTGATTACTTTTTGACTTTCGCTCATCAGTCTTTTCTCAATTTTTTCTTTTCTTTTTTTTTTTATTTTTATTTTATTTTTTTAACTGTCTTTTTCCAAAAAACTCGGCAATTTAAATAATCAAAACAAAAAATTAAAAAAAACAAATAAATTAAAAAAACCATTGAGATTGAACTGGTGGAGCAGGATGCCAAAACTTGCGTAATTGGTTGCCATTCACCGGAGTATCAAATCATTTTTCATCCAAGTGCTCAAGAATTATTGCGCCATAGTTCAGGATTTTCTTCACTTTATACGGGCCTTCACCGGTAACCTTCAACTTTTTCTTGATCAGCTTGGTTTTGTACATCAATGCAAGATCTCTTGCTTTCAGATCCTTTTTGTGCAATCGACGATCTTGCCATGCCTTGCGGCGGGCTTTCTCTGCTGCTAAGCCATGAACTGCCATCAATCGGGTTTCACATAATTTGTGCAATGCTTCATGACGGAGTTGTAAAGACTTATCATCATTTAATTGTTCCGTTGCTGCTATGCATAAAGATGGGATTAAAAATTCAATCGGCATGACAGCATCTTGACCATAGACCAGTTGAAAGGGTGTTTGATTTGTACTCTTTTTGTAAGTGATTCTGAATGCCCATAACGCTGCATACAGTTTATGTTTTCAATTAGACCAACTTGCTTCAACTATCTTTGTCATAATGGTGCAGAGAATCTAATTGGAAGATTCAGCTTGGCCAATCCCTCTGGAATAGTAGGGAGTGCTAAATCTGTGTATAACAAAAAAATCTTCCAGTAAACACTTTATTGTTTGATTAACAAAGTGTGTACCCCGGTCACTGACAATCTCGATTGGACATCCAAATCTGATTATAATATTTTCATATAGAAACTTGGCCGTAGATTTCGCATCAGCAACTTTAACAGCTTTGGCTTCAACCCACTTGGTCATATAATCAGCTGCTACGATAATGTATCAGGTTTGAGATCCTTGCGCGGCAGGATAAATAGGACCAGATGTAGAGGGCTCATTACATCTTTAATCAACTCCTGCAATTTTGTCTTGATCACCCATAATCCAGTCCCCATTTTTCAAACGGTGCTTGTGATAAAATCGGAGGCAAGGGTTCATAATTTTGTCGAATAGGCTGTCGTGCTCGCTGGCAAACATCACAAGTCTAAATAAAATTTTCTGTGTCCTTATGAAGCGTAGGCCACCGACAATCTGATTGCAAAAGTTTGCGAACAGTAATATCTGTAGAGAAGTGTCCTCCACCCATGCCATTATGTGAAAACATGATTGAATCTGATACTTCATGCGATAAAACACATCTTCGTAGAATATTGTCTGATTTACGACAATACAATTGTCTTGCAATCAATTGATAAGGTGAGCCTTATGAATTAATTGTCTCTTTGGTACTTTTGTCAAGGAGTCATTTGGTTGTCCTAGCATCAGGTGAAAACATGATTGAATCTGATACTTCATGCGATAAAACACATCTTCGTAGAATATTGTCTGATTTACGACGATACAATTGTCTTGCAATCAATTGATAAGGTTGAGCCTTATGAATTAATTGTCTCTTTGGTACTTTTGTCAAGGAGTCATTTGGTTGTCCTAGCATCAGGTACTCAACAATATCCGTTGCCCACTCAGGTATTGCTTCGACATAGAAAAATGCAGCATCTGGTAATTCATCATCCATTCAGTGTTAGCTAGTGCGGATTCGATTCGCGAAACGTGATCGGCTAGATAATGTTGCTTCCCCTTTCGAACCACAATGCAAAAGTCAAATTCAGTCAATAACAATAACCATCTTGCAATACGTCCAATATTGCACGTCTTGTTTACCAAGTACAGTAATGGCTGGGTATGGTATGTTCAATAACTGAAGTTGGAATACCCTTTAGATCTTGATAAGTCCAAGCAAAGCAATCTTGATACTTAATAAGTAACATGTGGAGTGCTTGATAATGTTCAGGATTAAATTGTATTCCAACTTGTACAATCTTTTTTGGTTCTCCTGGTTCAGCAAGATTCATTGGTTGCGTCCTAGCTGGGCCATCGTAAATCTCTTTCGATTCTGGCACGTATTCTTCAGGTTCACGATGTGCTTTAGGTAACATGATAACCACGTCATCCAATGTATAACGTTTAAAATGCTCAGAGCATATCATGTTGGAGTACATCTGCTTGTTCTTTTTCAAAAGGACTTGTCTTGGATCTTCGCTTAACCTTCTTAGCAGTAATTGATCTTGGAGGTGATGACTTCCGAGACGATGATGTCTTGCTAGAATTCTGACTTGTAGAATCATCCTCGACTTTTCTTTTGCCTTTATCCAGTAAGGGTGGCACATTCGCCGAATCAATCTTTTGAGGGGGATTTTCCCATTTCAGGACCGTATTATAATGTTGTTTAGCTTGCTTCTTTGTCATTGATCCTATGATCCTATCTTCCTTCAATATAACGACTTTAGCCGATTTTATTGTTGGTTCATCAGGAACATTACGCACTCCAAATCTGATTGGATCCATATGATTTAAAATCTGCTCATTTGTAAGTTCAACATTGCCATCATAAGTCAAGGTCTGGCTCACATATATGAGATCATCCTCAATCGAATCTGGTATAGGTTCCGTTGATATCCAGGCTACATTCAGTATATTCAATGGAAATGAGATTGGTGTATCCAAAGTTCGATCTAATAAGTAAATCTCGCTCAAATCTGATTGATTATCTTGTTGACACATATATCCTGCTGTACAATCAATCGTTGCAAGAGGTTCATTCCAGTTGACAGTATCCATTTGAGAATTGTAATGAACTCCCAAATTTTTCTCTGGTCGGTAACAAGTATCATCCGTTGGTGACGAATCGTCTTCTTTTTGAACCACTGGTTTGATAGTCCAAGTTGTAGGATCAACTTTAACTACACGTTCACGATTTTCAAAAGTGATTTTTCTGGTACCCCAGTTATGAATTACTTGCGCAACTCGTAACCATGGACGTCCCAATAGAACTCGGTAGACATTTGGCGCTTCTTAGTAAGTCCATCACTACGAAAGTAATGACGAATTGTACTTCCGCAATTCTAACAGATATATCTTCAACCATTTCTTGTGGATGAACTGTCATTTGATCAGCTAGTTTAATAGCAAAAGTAGCAGGCTTGATCTTTGTAAGGCCCCATTTTGCACATAGCTTTGTAGAAATCAGGTTAACTCCTAAATCACCATCTATCACAGCTGCTTCTGTAGAAAATTGTCTATGTTGTATCGGCAGAGTGATATTCTTTTGTTCACTTTCCCAAGCGGCTCCAACAAGGAGTACTTCGTCAAATTCTTCAAATCCAGCACAAAAAAGTGGCTCCTAATGGACTTCTGGTTCGACTTGAGCTAACTTTTGCGCTAAGACTTTTTTTGTTTTTGGCACCAACTTCAGGAACTCTCCCAATGAAATATCGATCTTACTAGACAAAATATTCATAAGCAGTTCTGTTTGCGGCGCTTTCGATTCAATCATCTTGAAGGGTTCTTCATGATGATGTAGCTGATCATTCATATATGTATGTAAATTTCTTGGAGGCTGCAATGGTGAAAAATGAACTTCAGTTGTTGCTTTAGCAGCTTCAAGCTCCTCTTCTTCTTGCAGATGTTTAATCCACTGCCTCATATCCTGATATCTTCTTTTTTCTGCATGAAGATTTGAATAGACTCCCGATGTTGTTGGTATATCGTTCAATGGTATAGAATCAGCAGGTACTGGATCTGCTAATGGTTCTTTCTGCTTCTGAGCTACTGGTCTCTTCTTGATTGTTATCAAATTTACAGGCGCTGTAGCTGGTGGTGGCTTCGGTCTTGCTGGGCAGTCTTTATAGCAATGTCCATAACCACAGTCACGATAGAATGGTACAAATTTTTTTTTATTTGGACATTCTGCAACTCTGTGATTTTCTCCACATGCAAAGCATCCAAGTGGTGCTCTGGTCCAATTTCTAGAGGCTTGTTGTTGAGCGGCAGCATAAATAGCATTTTGTTCCGAAGATCCACCTGAAAATCCACCTGCTTGATCAGTACCATAGTTCCATTGCTCAACACTTTTGTAAGGTTCTGATTCCATCAAATTGGCAGGAGGAGCAGAGTGTTTTGGTGGGGCAGGTAAGGCTAAACGTTCCGGATATCCAAGAGCAGGTTGTCGAGGTCTTGTTGCTAAATTTCCTCCATATTGTACTTCTCGATATCCCATTTGGGCATACCGTTGCTGAATTATCCAAGGGTTGAAGTTGCAAAAAGCAGTCTCATGATCAGACGAATTACACAAATGGCAAACACTGATTTCCATTCATTTTTTCAATTGAGGACACTCATTCACTATGTGATTTCCTGTGCAAATAGAACACTAGACATTTTCCCTGGTAGGAAAAGTCTTTGCAAACTTCTCAGGTTCCTTGTTCGCTTTTCCGTGGAAATCTTCCAATGCTTTGATTTTCTCATTAAATTGCGACTGCAACTTTTCCATCTGTTTTTGCTGGTTCTTCCCTAGTTTCTCGAACTCATTGAGCATCATTTCTGCAGTAGCGTTGGCATTTATTGATGCAATAGTGGTGGATGTCGTAGTAGTCTGCCCTACTGTATAAGGCAACATACTGATATTCGGCTCATCATCTAAATCTTCATCCTCCTCCCAAATTGCATCGTCCATAGCATTTTGCAAGAGTGCATACTCATTATGGCGTTTCAGCTCACATCTGATCCGTTTAGGTAATCTTGACAAAAATCACATAATCATAGCATTTTCGTTAATCAGCTTAGGTTCACACTCAGATCTGAGGCGTTTCACCCATTCAATGTAATCTCGAACCATTTCTCGCTTTCCTATTTTAATTTTACTTAAAAGTAGGAAAGGGTCTTCCATTTTCCTAGGCGAAGGTTGGCTCGGCGAAGGTTCAACAGTGCTATTTTTGGAAGAAAAAAAACTCTCTGATCAACTTTTCTGACAATTTCTTGGGAAATAACCTTTGTCGACCTCTCAGATGAAAGATCTGACACAAATAAAACTATGGAAAAATGGGCGAAGGTTTTTGACACAAGAAAGTACAATTTTTGTAGTTTGGCAAGAGTAAAAAACAAGATTTTCTATGATTTGATCAAGAAGAATCTTCGCCGAACTCAAAAATAGTATTTTACTATAAATAGAATGTTTTGGAAACTCGGCAAAGGTTCTGGCGAAGGATCAAAAGTAATACTGGTATTTTTGCAAAACATTGACTTTTTTGGCAAAAATATGACAACTGATCCTCTGAAAACTTTTCTATTTTTGGTATTATTCTTCGCCGACCTGGCAGTAGATAGATCTGAATTACACGTATGCACAGTGAATCGGGCGAAGGTTCTTTTTTTGTATTTTAGGGTTTTGGTGATTTTTTGGTGTTTTTTGACGGTTTTTCTGATGTTTTTGGAAATCTGCTAGAAATTAATCTTCGCCCTTCAAACTGAAGGTTCTGTGAACAACACCGAAGGTGTCTGCTGGTAGATTTGACCGATTTTTGTTATTATCTCTGATATCTTATATCCAAATGGATCTTAAGATTGGTGATCTGAATAGCTATTCCTACTTTATAATCAGATTAGATTTCAAACAAGCAAAACTACTCAAATCAAGTAAAATCAATCCCAAACTAACCCTAAAATGCAGATCTAACACTATTCATGCCACGTCAAGATGTCTAATGCAAGCTAACCATTCATCAAACATGCTGCAAACTAGAAAATTGGCATAGCTCCCCGGCAACGGCGCCAAAATTGTAGTGGGTTTCTTTCCTGGCCTAACCTCAAACCAAGATCTAGTCAATCTAGCATCAAAGAGACGAAGTTAGTTGTCACGCGTAGGTTCGTTCCCATGAGAGCGCTAATATAGTTCAGATTTCAGCATGAATGGAAGATCCAAATCTAACTCTAACATCCATTAACCCTAAACATTAACACTACAATCCACAATAGAAATAGCTTACTCTTTCTCTCTCTCTCTCTCTCTCTCTCTCTCTCTCTCTCTCTCTCTCTCTCTCTCTCTCTCTCTCACACATAAAAAGTATACTAACATACAATCCCAGTAACATTCAGATCCAACAATTAGCAAAAACCAATGAAAGCATGAAAGATGGAGGAAAAGTGATAGAGAGCAAGGACATTCATCAATCCATTTCTGAAGAGAACCAATCTGCTTTATTGAAATAAGGAAATGCAAATGTGATGGAACTCGAGTTGGTCCCTTTATATAGTAGAGAGGAGGACTCTGGCCTCTGAATCCTATTGGTCCATTTATGTCTCCCTAATTATTCAAATTTAAAAAAAGTGTGGGAACCATCCAAATTGGAGGGAAACCCAACTTTATTCACTAACTTGACATTTAGTCCCTGCAACATTAAAAGTCCCGCAAAAAGGCCTAAAGTCCTTTTATTGACTTTCTAATCAAATAACTATCTGATCATTGGGTTGGACTTACACACGCAGGGTGCCAAATCCCTCTCACTTATTCACTAGGGTTAGGGTTGTCTTGGGATCCGCAAACCCTCCAACAATCAATTGGGTGAGTTAAAAATTTAGATCTGTTGGTTAAATTCTAAATTTCTTTACTCGAGTACATACCTGAGATTGTGTGGATCTCACAGGCATTTTCATTAAGTAATTACTTATGAGGAATTTGCTTACCTTCTATATTGTAGTTTATAAGTGCTTGTGTACAAAGTTCAGTCTATATCTCCAGATTTATAGGAGACTGATTAATCTATTAAGATACAAATAGTTGTTGATTTCTTGCATGTGATGCTAGAAATGGGGCTGTTAACTCATTAGAGTAATTGCAGTACTCTGGTTTGAGTTTTAGTTGTCTGAGACTTGATTGATCTCCTAGAGATTTTAGATGATTGAATTGTGATATTTTAGAATATTTCGATATTCTAAGAATATTTGTAACAAGAAGCATTATTTTTTGCAATACATTAGAATGGAATTTCTTCAACTTTTGGATTTGATTTCTGAAATAAGATAAGTCACCCAGTGTTTTCTTGTAATTGGGATTACATGAAGGTGATAAACTCTTCTTTTGGATAGGATCAACCCATTTGTTTGGAAGGGGGAATTCGAATTAGTATTCATGAGTAGAGGCAAGCGATTTAAATATTGTTGCATCTCTGAGTACTTATTCAGATGTAAGATCAGACTAAAAATAATGGTTCATGGGTAAGATTTGAAGCTTAAGGAATAGTTTCATGTTTTCTTTTTCTCGTTCTGAGGACAGAACCCATCCTGTCTCGTAGTGCCTCTCGCCTGAGAGGTGTCCATGTGGCATCCACTGCTGCAATCTGCGTGCAAAACTCCCTGAACACCCAAGTGTCAGCAAGAGCAAAAGGAATGTCGCGCTCATACAAGAATTGGCCAGCAAGTCGAGTGCAACGAGCCTGCTGCTCTCTCTGCCACCCGCATCGATCAAGGGTCTGTTGTCTGGGCCTAACCCCTCTCTATTGTACATATGGCGCTCGTGGTCTAGCATGTCCAATGGATCTTGAATTCCCACAATCGCAAGCATAAGTAGGATATCGCATCATTTCCATCATATTACTCTAGTTCATTTGAGGTAATGTCTCTTGATTCCAAATACTTCTCAACACAGTAAGGGCAAGCAATTCAACAGAAAATAAATATCATAACTAAGATTGTAGTGTGCTTATTCAGAATTTAATACTCATTTTTGCTTTGATTTACATGAGTACTACCAAAAAGACAGCAAACCTTCAATCCAAATGCAAAGTAGCAAGAAAGTGTCAGCCCTAAGTTCAAAACAACAAGTGTAAGTAGGAGTATTGCAACATTTCTATCGATATATGCTAAAGGGACTTCGTTCCTTCCCTCTCCTTGAACCTTTTCACATAGACCTGATTTTCCAACCCTGGTCCTGAGGTAATGTCTCTTGACTCTTAATACTTCTCAGCACACTAAGGGCAGCCAATCCATTAGAGAATGAATGTCATAACTAGAAATGTAGTGTTCTTAATAGCACCTTATGCTTCACAATTTTATACTCACTTTTGCTTTCGTTTACATGAGTATTGCGAAAAAGACAATAAATCCATAGACGTCAGCTCACTCAGTCGGAACCGACATTCTATGATTTTCCTTAACTAAAGGTAAATAGACATTCTCAACCAGATAGACTAACCTGAGTCATACAAAACTGATATAACTCTTTCATTATTTCAAAAAAATGTGGTCCATGAATTTTTTAAAAGCTGCTGAATGCATGTACCAAACTTGTTTCTACATTTCGCTTTCATTCATAGACCATATGCATGAAACAACATAGGCTAGATACATCAATAAACGCTGCTGCAACACATAGCAAGGATATCCCACTGCCTCAGTTTATTATGGAGACCAAATACCAAGGAATAAGGCCCCAGTTTGGTCCTCTAACAAAACTAGTAGACAAGCTTTCATCTACCTCAATATGTGCGAAACAGCATAGGATAGATACAGCAATAGCCAGTGCTCCAGCACACAGCAAGGAGGGCCCCTTGCCTCAATTTACTATGGAAAGCAAATGCCAAGGGCTTAGCGGCCACACCTGGTCCCCTAACAAACCCTAACAAAGAAGCCGTCAAAATTGGTGCCTGACGAGTATCATATATAGCCAAAAGGCCAGCATTGATACCATCTCCTCCCGTATATGAGACCGCCAATCTTTCACCAGTGCCGTCCCATGCCATCTTTTCAATGCTCCCTTCTCCTCCTGTGATGGCATCTATCTCAGGTAACTCCAAAGGCAGTAGATGTACATCTAGCGATGGTGGCCTTCCAGCAAAATGCAGAGCCCCTAAGGTTGTAGTTTGATTAAATGCACAGAGAAGGACTCGTGCATCAGGACTCCACATTGCACTAACAACATAGCTACCAGTTGATGACCATGGTTCAGATGTCCACGTATTTGTTTCCCAAATATGAAATATCCCATTCATATTACACGACAAGAGATAATCTCCTGTAGGAGACCAACTTAACAGCGAGATGCCACCCAATCCTCGTCTCAGAGGTGTACTTTCACCTAGCGCAACATCCCAAACTAAGAAAGAGGAATCCTCCTTGCATGCAGTAGCCAGTAGCTTGCCACAAGGACTCCATGACAAGGTTGTGATCGGAAATTGACCATTATATCTGAAATAATCTACAAGCACCCACCTAGCCCCTGTAGGTTTTGATGAAGTTCCAAGAAAAGAAATCATTCCTGATCTTACAGGAGCTATGCTTCCAGGATATGATGCTGCCCAAATGCAAATTCCTCCTTTGCAAGCCACTGCAAGAGTAGCACCAGCATTAGGACGCCAAGCAATAGCCTCTACACCTTTCTGTGAATCGCCAGCCAAGACGTAAGGATCTTTTGACTTTTCCTCAAAGTCTAACGCAAAAACCTGGTCCCTATTGGCAATAAAAGCTAAAAAAAGCTTGTGTTTGTGCCAGCTCAAAGCCTGAACGTTGGTGACATCCCCTGCAGAACCCTTGTGACGGAACAAACTTGAAAGTGAACCTGAAAAAAGATTTCTCGCTGCAATAATTTGCTTAGAAATGGATCCAAGTTTTCCATCTGCAAGCAAAGTAAATAATCCGCCCTCATTTGAATGAGGAATCAAATCAGAGTTTGAGGGTGTAAAATCCTTCACTTCTCGCCCTGGGATGTCATCAGGAATGGCATCCTTACCATTTTCTTCAGCCTGCTTGACATCAAAAGGAATTACAGGAAATATCTGACCCAAAATCTTGCTGTACTCACTTTCTGCATGCCTGTCTGCATCGTCCTTACGCGTAAGGTATTCACGGTTGATTTCACAGACAGTAGACTCCCCAACAGATGGAATGCTAGGCATTTTACGCGCGCTGCGCTCCCACCGAACAACATACAATATCACACACACACTCTTTCTCTCTCACCTCGATATATATATATATATATTGCCGTTTCTACTCCCTGAAACCCTAATTTTAACCCTAAGCATTTGAAGGTTTCACTAACGCATTTCAGGCTTCTCAACCTTTGAACAACGACATATATATATATATATATATATATATATATAGTCTTTCAATATATATATTTAAACCTTAGATGTAAGTTTTGTTATGGGACTAAAGCAAAACACAGGTGTTCATTGACCTCTGTTGATCAAAACCCTAAAAACAGGTGTTTCAATCAAAGCCCTAACCTTAACTAAATCATTCGCCTAATCATAACAAGTAAACTATAAATAAATCATCACACACATATTAGTAACTTCTTGTGAGCCCTAACTATGTCAAAGAAAAAAACTTGTGTTTTTATTAGTCATCGTAGTACAAAGGAATGCATGTAAAAAGTGTAAAGGCCATAAAAAGAATTGAGATATTGTACATCAACTATAACAAAGCAACAATGTCACATAGTAGCTATAAAAAGTCGACTACTTGATGTAAGTCGCTAACTAAGATAGTTGGAAGTTTAGGTAGTGCAGTAAGCTGTGAAGCAGCCGTCTGCAACTGGTATTGCAAGTGCCTGAGTGCGTTGTAAAGTGGTCGAAACTCGTTGACGATAATAAGCCGTAATGATAGATAAAGGTGAGGCACCAAATTCTTGGAGCTTCGCGGCAAAACCCACACAAGATGATAGAAAACCATCGAATTTTTTATGCAGGCACCCATAAGTTTCCAAGGCAAGAGAAATAAACTCTTCTCCAAGAGTGTGATGTGAATAATCTCTTTTTATCTTGAGTTGCATGAGAAGCATCGGCACCTTAAGTAGTTGAAATATGCCCCAAGCGAGTGAATCCCCTCGCGCGAAAGAACAAAATCAACTCAACGCCGAACACATGCAAGATGTGGGTTTGCTCCCCGACAACATGAAAGATGCACTCATGTGCAATAGATGCCAATACGTCACGAACGGAATCAAAATATTGTATGTTCCACGATGATACAATTGTCCTGCAATCAATTGATAAGGTTGAGCCTTATGAATCAATTGTCTCTTCTGTACTTTTGTCAAGGAGTCATTTGGTTGTCCTAGCATCAGGTACTCAACAATATCCGCTGCCCACTCCGGTACTGCTTCAACATAGAACAATGCAGCATCTGGTAATACATCATCCACTTCGGTATTAAGTGGTGCAGATTCGATTCGCGAAACGTGATCGACTAGATAATGTTGCTTCTCCTTTCGAACCACAATGCGAAAGTCAAATTCAGTCAATAATAATAACCATCTTGCAATACGTCCAGTATTGCACGTCTTGTTTATCAAGTAAAGTAACGGCTGATGATCCGTATCAAATGCAAAGTGCATTTCCATGAGGTAGTGACGAAATTTTCGAACAGAAAAAATCATGGCTAACGCCTCACATTCTGTTGTTGAATAATTCTCCTCTAGATCTGTAAGTTGTTTGCTTGCAAATTGTATAGGATAATCCTTCTTATAGTCACATGGTTGCGTCAAAACTGATCCAATGGTGTATTTTGAGACATCTGTATGAACATGAAATTCTATCGTCCAATCTGGAAAACGCAGTATTGGTGCTGAACTTAATGTTCTTTTTCACTTTTCAAAGGCTTCTAACGCCTCTACTATCCAAATAGGAACAACAGTCAGTTTATATATAGGTTGTGCTAAATCCGCAAAGAAGATAATAAAAATTCGATAATAGTTCGCATGACCCATAAACACATAAACTCCACGAATTGTTGTTGGCGGTGGCAATTCTACAATAACCTTGATCTTAGAATAATTTGTGGCAATACCTGATATCACATGTCCAACCACAACTCCGTGGGAAACCCATATCTGACATTTTTCTGGATTTAGAGAAATATGATATTTGCGACATCTTTCAAATACTTTCCCAATCGATCCAGGTGTCTGCATCCGTACTATGGACTCCCAGGTCATCCAAGTAAATTTCAAGGAATTTCTGCAGATAATCTTTAAAAGCAAATTGCATTACTCTTTGGAATGAACTTGGTGCATTATAGAGTCCAAACGACATTACTTTGTAAGCACAGGTGCCCCCATTCTGTTGCAAAAGCAGTTTTGTGGCGATCTGCAGGAGCTATTTTAACCTTGTTATAACCACTAAATCCATCCAAGAAACTATAAGCTTCCGCTCCAGCAAGGCGATCCAAAATGCTTTCAATAAAAGGAAACGGAAAGTGATCCTTCCGTGTCACTTTGTTCAACGCCTTGAGATTCACACAGATTCTCAATTTCCCATTCTTCTTAGGAACAATGACAATCGGTGAAATCCATTCGGTATGCTCGATCTCATAAATGAAATCGACGTCAAGCAATCTCTGAAGTTCTTTCTTTATCAGGTCCGCAACATTAGGATTACAGCGATAGAACTTTATAACCTTTGGAACTGCATCAGGTACTAAAGGTATGGTATGTTCAATCACTGATGTCGGAACACCCTTCAGATCTTGATAAGTCCATGCAAAGCAATCTTGATACTTAATAAGTAACACACGTAGTGCTTGATACTGTTCAGGATTAAGTTGTGATCCAACTTGTACAATCTTTTTCGGTTTTCCTAGTTCAGCAAGATTCATTGGCTGCGTCCTAGCTGGGCCATTGTAAACCTCTTTCGATTCTAGCACGTGTTCTTCAGGTTCACGATGTGCTTTAGGTAACATGATAACCACATCATCCAATGTATAACGTTTAAAATGCTCAGAGCATATCATGTTGGAGTACATCTGCTTGTTCTTTTTCAAAAGGACTTGTCTTGGATCTTCGCTTAACCTTCTTAGCAGTAATTGATCTTGGAGGTGATGACTTCCGAGACGATGATGTCTTGCTAGAATTCTGACTTGTAGAATCATCCTTGACTTTTCCTTTGCCTTTATCCAGTAAGGGTGGCACATTCGCCGAATCAATCTTTTGAGGGGGATTTTCCCATTTCAGGACCGTATTATAATGTTGCTTAGCTTGTTTCTTTGTTATTGATCTTGTGATCCTATCTTCCTTCAATATAGCTGCTTTGGGCGGTTTTATTGTTGGCTCATCAGGAATATTACGCACTCCAAATCCGGTCGGATCCATATGATTTAAAATCTGCTCATCTGTAAGTTCAGCATTGTCATCATAAGTCAAGGCATGGCTCACTAGTATGAGATCATCCTCAATCGGATCTGGTATAGGTTCCATTGATATCCGGACTACATTCAATATATTTAGTAGAAACGTGATTGGTGTATCCAAAGTTCGATCTAATCAAATCTGATTGATTATCTTGTTGACACATATATCATGTTGTACAATCAATCGTTGCAAGAGCTTTACTCCAATTGATAGTATCCGTTTGAGAATCGTAATGAACTCCCAAATTTTTCTCTGGACGGTCACAAGTGTGATCCGTTGATAAATCATCATCCTCTTTTTGAACCACTGGTTTGATAGTCCAAGTTGTAGGATCAACTTTAACTGCATGTTCATGATTTTCAAAAGTGATTTTTCTGGTATCCCAGTTATGAATTCCTTGTGCAACTCGTAACCATGGACGTCCCAATAGAACTCGGTAGACATTTGGCGCTTCTGGTAAGTCCATCACTACAAACGTAATGAGGAACTGTACTCCCGCAATTCTGACAGGTATATCTTCAACAATTTCTTGTGGATGAACTATCGTTTGTTCAGCTAGTTTAATAGCAAAAGTAATAGGCTTGATCTTTGTAAGGCCCCATTTTGCACATAGCTTTGTAGAAATCAGGTTAACTCCTGAACCGCCATCTATCACAACTGCTTCTTTAGAAAATTGTCTATGCTGTATCGGCAGAGTGATATTCTTTTGTTCACTTTCCCAAGCGGCTCCAACATGGAGTACTTCATTAGATTCTTCAAATGCAGCAGAAAAAAGTGGCTCCTGATGGTCTTCTAGTTCGACTTGAGCTAGCTTTTGCGCTAAGACTTCTTTTGCTTTTGGCACCAACTTCAGGAACTCTCCCAATGAAATATTGATCTTACTAGACAAAATATTCATGAGCAGTTCTATTTGCGGCGCTTCCGGTTCAGTCATCTTGAAAGGTTCTTCATGATGATGTAAGTGGTCATTCATATCCATACGTAAATTTCTTGGAGGCTACAATGGTCAAGAATGAACTTCAGTTGTTGCTTTAGCAGCTTCAAGCTCCTCTTCTTCTTGCAGATGTTTGATCCACTGTCTCATGTCCTGATATCTTCATTTTTATGCATGAAGATTTGGATAGACTCCCGATGCTGTTGGTGTATCGTTCAATGGTATAGAATCAGCAGGTACTGGATCCGCTACTAGTTCTTTCTGCTTCTGTGCTCTGGTGAGTACCATCAAGGGTGCACTTGATTTATTTAGAGCTACTGATCTTTGCTTGATTGTTATCAAATTGACAGGTGCTGTAGCTGGTGGTAGCTTCGGTCTTGCTGGACAGTCTTTATAGCAATTCCCATAACCACAGTTGCTGAATTATCCAAGGGTTGAAGTTGCAAAAAACAATCTCATGATCAGGTGAATTACACAAATGGCAAACATTGATTTCCATTCATTTTTTCAATTGAGGACACTCATTCACTGTGTGATTTTCTGTACAAATAGATCACCAGACATTTTCCCTAGTAGGAAAAGTCTTCGCAAACTTTTCAGGTTCCTTGTTCGCTTTTCCCTGGAAATCTTCCAATGCTTTGATCTTTTCATCAAATTGCGACCGCAACTTTTCCATCTGTTTCTGTTGGTTCTTCCCAAGTTTCTTGAACTCGTTGAGCATCATTTCTGTAGTAGCGTTGGCATTCGTTGACGCAATAGTGGTGGATGTTGTAGTAGTCTGCCCTGTTGTATAAAGCAACATACTAATATTCGGCTCATCATCTGAATCTTCATCCTCCTCCCGAATTGCATCGTCCATAGCATTTTGCAAGAGTGCATACTCATTATGGCATTTCAGCTCACATCGGATCCGTTTAGGTAATCTTGACAAAAACCACATAATCATAACATTTTCGTTAATTAGCTTAGGTTCGCGCTCAGATTTGAGGCGTTTCACCCGTTCAATGTAATCTCGAACCATTTCCCACTTTCCCATTTTAATTTTACTTAAAAATAGAAAAGGGTCTTCCATAAACTTCCGCGGTTTGGACCGTGTGATGAGGGCTCGTTTAACAACCTCCCAATCTGTACGCTCAGTTTCATCTTGATTATAGTATCAATCTTGTGATGTGACTGTTAAGGCCATAGGAAACAACTTAAGTTTATCTTGAGGGAAAATTTTGCCATAGACTTCATAGGATTCAGTATAGATCTGAAGAAATCTAACTGGATTTGTTAATCCATTATATTTGGGTAGATCCAAACAGTGCTCTTCTAACAATAATTGGATTGACTTCCTGTGGAGAACCTCCAAGGACAGCCATCTTTACAAATTTAGATCAAGCAGACAATGAGATTGGATCGAGATTTTTCAATCAAACTATCTCAGATCAGATTTGCTAGATCTATTTCGCTTTTCAAGAATCTGATACTATATCATGAAAAAGATTTCAAAATACAATCAATCGATACTTCTCAAAAATGATAAATCTCTTAGAATCCAAATCAGAATATATCAGATTTGACCCAAATTTTGACGGAGACTTGATCTAAAAAATTAGAGACTACAAATAGGACTGGCGAGGGTTCACTAGGCGAAGGTTGCCTCGACGAAGGTTCAACAGTGCTATTTTGGGAAGAAGAAAAAAACTCTCTGAACAACTTTTTCTGACAATTTCTTGGGAAATAACCTTCCTCGACCTCTCAGATGGAAGATCTGACACAGATAAAACTATGGAAAACCAGACGAAGGTTTCTGACACAAGAAAATACAGTTTTAATAGTTTGGCGAGGGTAAAAATCAAGATTTTATGTGATCTAATCAAGAAGAATCTTCGTCGAACTCAAAAATAGTATTTTGCAATAAATAGAATGTTCTAGAAACTCTGCGAAGGATCAAAAGTAATACTAGTATATTTGCAAAAAAGTGATTTTTTTTTTGACAAAAATATGACAATTTGACAACTAATCCTCTTAAAACCTTTCTATTTTTGGTATTATTCTTCACCGACCTGGCAGTAGATAGAATTGCATCACACCTATGCACAATGAATCGAGCGAAGGTTCTTTTTATGTTTTTTTTAGGGTTTTGGTGATTTTTTTGTGTTTTTTTGCGGTTTTTCTGATGTTTCTGAAAATCTTCTTGGAATTAATGTTCGCCCTTCAAACTGAAGGTTTTGTGAACAAAACCAAAGGTGTCTACAACTCGGCGAAGGTTTCTTGAAAGATAAAAAGTTATCAGCTCTGATGACGCTTTTTGTCTCTTCTTGACCAAAATCTGACAGATTTGACCGATTTTTGTTATTTTCTCTGATATCTCAGATCGAAATGGATCTTAAGATTGGTGATTAGAATAGATTTCTCTGTTTTATAATCAAATTAGATTTTGAACAATCAAATCCACTCAAATCAAGCAAAATCAATTCCAAACTAACCCTAAAATGCAAATCTAACACTATTCATGCCACGACAAGATGCCTAATGCAAGCAAACCTTCTAACAAACATGCTGAAAACTGAAAAATTGGCATAGCTCCTCAGCAACGGCGCCAAAATCGTTGTACATTATTTCACGACCAAGTACACAGTTTAGATTAAACTAGTCTTGTAATTATAGATTAGTTAAAATGATTCTTGTAACAAACAAGAACGATGTGTATAAATACATCTCCAACTCACATTTAGAAATAAGCGAGAAGAGCGGAAGATCTGTAATCAATTTGTTGCTCTTGCTTCATTACAAGCATTGAATGTAATATACAAGCAACACTTCTTCATCATCTTCTATTAGCTTGTCCAACTCGTTCACTCACTCTAACAGATCACGGATGTCTCTGAATCTTGAGCATCTGATCATATGATGGCCGTCTCTGACGCCTGAGGAACGTGCGCAATTTTCTGCACCATTATTTTGTATTGAACCTTCTCATTTTAAACAGACTCACAATAACTCCAAATAGTCCTCCGTGGATGTGATCAGACTAGTGTCTCAACACGCACTTGTTTTTCACCGGTCCTACACATCAAATCAAGAGTTGTTCCGTACTATTTCTTCTTCCTCCCATTTCTGATCTTCCCAACATTGGTATCAGAACATTCTGTTCTATCCTACCAGTGTTTGGATTTCCATCAGTTTTCACATGAGCTAGTGAATCAAGAAGAATGGGCTTGTTGTCCTGCTGAAATCGAGAGATAAGTGCAGAGGCAACAAGGGCCACTCTCCAGAAAAGAATCGGGAATATGAAAGGTTTCTGGACCCATCAAGCGACCCAGAACATCTGATAAAGTATTATTGAAATTCTATAACAAAGCCAAAACATCCGAAGAGGGAGAAACACACCATAGAATATAACTTGGCTATTGAGCGAAGCATTGAGTGAGAATCCCTAGAGCAATTTGAGCGTTGCCAAGCTTTGGTAGCAAATCAGCGTGACGAAGATGCGCACCCAATGTTCCCCGCAATTTTCTGAGCAATACGAATACTATCACTTGCCTCTTGCAATACTTCTTGCATATCATGCAGGAAATCTGCTACTTTCCAAATACAACTGACCAAAATTTACCTGTAAATTTAAGATCTCTATCACTAACAATATCACTTGGTAGTCAAAAGCTTAAATAATCTTTCAACAAAGATCTAGACTAAATCCTAAGCCTTTGCAGTTGACTTTACTAGTATGAACGTAGCTAACTTAGTTAATCTATCGACTACAACCCAAATATAATCGTCCTAACATTGGGTTTTGGGAAGTCCAACCACAAAATCCATAGATATAGTTTCCCACCATTTTTGAGGGATATCTAAGGGATGTAACAACCTTTCAGCCTTTAAGTACTCTTTGGCAAGTTGACAAGGTTTATATTTAACCACATAAGACTCGACAAATGGCTTGAGTTTTGGCCAATAAAACTCTCTTCTGACCAAGTCCAGAGTCATGTTTTCGTATTCGACGTAGATAAGTTTTTCCTTCTTACTTATTCTTGTAATAAGCTCGTTGTCACCTTTTGGAGAGACAGGTCAGGAGTATTACTGAGTAGTAATACTAAATTGTTGTAAGAGAGAGGAAGATTAGATGGAAGAGACATGTTAACATCTTCGTCTGATACTGGCGAACCTACTGCAGCTAGCTGATTGAGTAGATGTTTGAATCGTTTAGATGATTTGTGACTGAGGTCCCTTCACTCATCTTGAGCAAAGAATTTCTTCCTCAAGAAGAGATGAGTCGACACATATGTTGTTTTGTATAAATAAGTAAGAATGTCCGAAGCTTCTTTGGAGTTGGAACAATAAGCTATGTGAGCTATTTGTGAATCTTTAAGATTCAGAGATACAATGGCAAGAGCTTTGCCATCCTTAGCTTCCCAGGTGGTCAGCATGTCAAGTTCAGCGGGCTTGGCTACTGAACCATTGACGTATCCCCGCAGTTCTTTTTCTGTGAGTATCATCTTCACCTTGAACTTTCACATGTGGAAGTCGTCACCGTTGAGCTTGTTGATCAAGCGAATTTCTGAAGATGTTCCTTCCATGACAAATGATCTAAGTATAGTAAATAGTACTAATAGTAGTTTGGAATGTAAGCTCTGATACTACTCTGTTGGGGTGCTCTCGAATAGATTAAGTGCATAAGAAGAAACACAGCTCCAACATAGAGAACTTTACAAGATCTTTACCAAAACTACAATATCAACAGAGTATTAACTTAGATCAAATGGAGGAATGTCTTGGTAGGTGTTAGAGACAACCATGAAGGGAATGAATAATTAGACGTCCGAGACAGCCATGTTTCCTTCAAGATTAGACATTCCGAATTGAGTGTGTGTGTCAATAGAGAAAGAAAATTATCAGAAAGCATTCATAGTGCAATACACATAAGAAGAATAGAGAATCTGAATTAAGCAGTTGTGAATACAACGATCAGATCACAATCTTGTGCCCAAGAGTGGCACAATAATGATGCATTATGTGCAATAATCTTACTTAGCTAGTTACAGATTAAATAACTATATCTTCTGATTGGCTTTCACTCTCTCTAAGAAATCTGATCCTATGGAATCAGATAATTAAGACACAATGGAGTTCGTGCAGGAACTCTAATTCACTCTTTTCCACTTGCATGTGTTCATCACAGAATGTCATATCATCTACTCATCATTGTTTACGTGAGTTGTCGTTATGTATATATGTACATGGAGCAGTTACAATGACTGCGTGGGCAACGAGAGTGAAATAGTGTAGTTACTAAAAAGTACTAAAGTGAGCTGTGACATGGTCTGCGTTTGGACAAGGCAGTTTGGATATGACGTGTATAAAGTCCTCAATCCAAGGATCCTATTCTAAGCATGCCAAACACAAGCAACACAAGGGAACTTGATGGTGGACAAACCAACCCAACCAAACCTAGATCGAACGGATCTAGCCCCCAAGCTATGGATCAACCACTCAGAGAGGAATGAGGCATCACACCAGCAGCATCCCGCCACTGGTCATGCTATCAAGCATACACTAGTGAGAGCCCAATATGTATACTTCTACCCTCCAAGGCCCATGCACCACTAGTAGTGCACTGTGACACCTCACTGGACACCTCTACAGCCTATCTGGGACACGTCATCCAGTTTTCCAATGACTCACTGATAGACCCATACAAATCCACCATCAAGTATTTAGGCCTACAACCATTAATTATGACCATGTACACATAAGGGCCCCAATTCCCTTATATCACAATTAACTTACGGGTTGTTGGTCTACCGGTCCCTAGCGTGGACACGCTACCCCAGACCAGTCATGGGCATGACATTATTCCCCCCTTATTCAAGTTCTGTCCTCAGAACTTAAAACAGAGAAAGTTCCTCCTTAAGCTTCCTTCCTGTTCCCAGGAATCGTCATCGTTCGTACATCCCCTCCATCGAACCAGATGCTCTGTAACTATATGATTTCTCAATCGTTTAGTTCTTGTATCCAAGATCTTTTCGAGTTCAAGAGGAGACACACTCGATGATTCATCCAACAGGTCCAATCGATCTCTAGATCCAAGATGTTTTTTTCTCGTAGACTCTTTTTGAGATGACTAACGTGAAATACGGGATACACTTGCGATCCATCCGGGAGTTCCAATTGGTAAGCTAAGGATCTAATCTTTTTCAAGATTTAATATGGTCCTCTGTATCTAGGGGACGATTAGTAAGGCTAGTCGATACTCATTACACTAGAATCCATCGAGATTCTCAAAAAATACCCAATCCCCCACTTGGAAGTCTCTCGGTGATCTTTTCAGATTTGCATAATGTCGGTCCCCATCCTGGGTACACTAGACATTCTCACGTGCAATCTGTAGCATTTCCTTGCATATCATGTAGAAAATCTACTACTTTCTGAAACTTGAATGCCCGAGTTTCTACCGCAATGGATGATATAGGTTCTAAACTATATGTAGACACGCACGGGCTATAACCAGTAGCCAAATGCTTACTATATCCCAATCTCCCTCAAGGTAATTACTTCTCCAAGGAGAAAATATGAATAGATATCTAACTGATCTTCAGATCTTGTAGGTAATCCTTCTTTTAACCGATCAAGAATAACTAGAATCTGAACTATGATTCATCAATCATAATTCATTGGATTCTTGTCCTATACTTAATAAAAGAAGGTTACTACCAATGATTGGAAGAACTTTAAGTTCATAGTCATCTCTAGTTTAGCAAATACGACTGACCAAAAGTGACCAGCAAACTTCGAATTGTGAATGTTCATAATGCCACTTTGGTAATCCGTAAAGCCAAAACATATACTCAAATAATTACTTGGTCTTTACCAAAATAAACATGGTCGATTTGGTAAGATGGCCAGTCATTACCAAAATTCCACTATCTCGTTTATTCATTCGGGGTAATCTACCAATCACAATCCTTTCTTATGGATTAGGTATATCCTAGAATATGAGTTAAGATTCAACAATCCCAACTCTCCAGATTTCCGAAACCATACCATATCATAAGAGTACATCATGAGAATGCATTACAATTCTTAAACACATGAGTTGTTCCCGAAAGTCCTTTCCATTTAGAAATTTTCAGACTTTTACAACACACACACGGTGCCAATATAAGGATTGTGATTTAAAAAATGCCCTTACTTTAGACATGGCACAAATTCACATTCCAAAGTGAGGATCCCAATCTAGAATACGTCTAGATTTTCCTCTTAAGTTCTAATCTAGAATAACTTAAGATTTACCGGAACCTCATTACGTGAAGTTCTAACTTTTGGCAAACAACTATCCAACTCTCCTGAGTGTTTCGGGATAGCATTCCATCCTTTTTGAATGGGAAAAGATAAGTCCCAAAAATTTTCGTGTATTCTATGCACATCCATCTGTAAAAGAATCCAAAACAACGCATAAATGTTGTGACCTATAAGCAATACATTTCAACAATAATATCCATAAGTAAGATTCCTATTATTAATTTACAACAACTAACTCGGAAGTAACGGTTCCGACTTGGTTAGTTGTATCGGATTTAGAAAATGTTTAAATGTTTCGGTGTGGAACCAAAACACCACATTTAATCTGATTCTAAATCAATTCTAGGTCAATAAGCAATTCTCAATGAGAAATTACTATAACCCAGTGAGAAATTGTCTCAACACAATTCTCATCAATATGCCTATGTATCAATAAGTAGTTTATGCATGCAAATAAACTTAGTTCAAGGAATACTTTGTAGATCCACAAGATTAGAAGTTTGTACAAAAGGTTTTAATAATCCCACAAAGATTCACTACATAGCATATCTCTACAGATATCCTGATCTGTACACAACACTTTCATAACCGAGAATCCTATAACTTGGTTATCCTCTAAGAGAGAATATTTTTCAAAGAGTGCTATTTCACATCCAAAATCTCAACCGGAGACTACTCAAAAGAATATATTGCTAGCATGAATTTCCTTCCTTGCATCAACCCACGGATCTCAGTCCATACTAAGATCAAGTTGACTATTTTCAGCAAGGAACAGGTTTCAACAACCCCCATCTTGCAATAGAATTACCAAGTTCTGACACAAATCAATCGGACTTGTTATCAGCCACTTTTCTACCGCAAGAGTACTTCCAAAAATTTTCCCTTTCTTAAATCTTTAAACCAGAAATCTACTATAATCCCTAAAGGATTTTTGTAGTATCTGAATATCCTATTGTTTCTGATTCCTAAAATAGGTCCGTCATCTATAACAGATTCCTCTTGGATTCTCTGACAGATGCTTCTCCTTGATAATTCTCTTCTCTTCCTACTTCTCCCCCTTTTTAACAGGAAATGACACGAGTTTCTAAGGGGTGCAGATCAATCGAGATTTGCCCAGGAGAAGAGTGTAAGAAGAGATCCAAGAAAATCTTGAAAGCCAAAAGAAGTGTTGCATCAGTGTAAGTAAATACCAATGATGTCCCAATCCAATGACTTCAAAAGATCTTCGTTATTACCAAGCTTGAGAATTGACCCGTAAATCAGAAAAGGATTTCTTTCCCCCTTATTCAAGTTCTGTCCTCAGAACTTAAAACTGGGAAAGTTCCTCCTTAATCTTCCTTCCTGTTCCCAGGAATCGTCATCGTCCGTACATCCCCTCCATCGAACCAAATGCTTTGTAACTATATGATTTCTCAATCGTTTAGTTCTTGTATCCAAGATCTTTCCGAGTTCAAGAGGAGACACACCTGATGATTCATCCAACAGGTCCAATCGATCTCTAGATCCAAGATGCTTTTTTCACGTAGACTCTTTTTGATACCAATATAAAGTCCTCAATCCAAGGATCCTATTCTAAGCATGCCAAACACAAGCAACACAAGGGAACTTGATGGTGGACAAACCAACCCAACCAAACCTAGATCGAACGGATCTAGCCCCCAAGCTATGGATCAACCACTCAAAGAGGAATGAGGCATCACACCAGCAACATCCCACCACTGGTCATGCTATCAAGCATACACTAGTGAGAGCCCAATAGGTATACTTATACCCTCCAAGGCCCATGCACCACTAGTAGTGCACTGTGACACCTCACTGGACACCTCTACAGCCTATCTGGGCCACGTCATTTAGTTTCCCAATAACTCACTGATAGACCCATACAAATCCACCATCAAGTTTTTAGGCCTACAACCATTAATTATAACCATGTACACATAAGGGCCCCAATTTCCTTATAGTCACAATTAACTTACGGGTTGTTGGTCTACCGGTCCCTAGCGTGGACACGCTACCCGAGACCAGTCATGGGCATGACAACGTGGATCTTGAACCGAAGACTCTGAGTTCGTAGGAGTACGAAGTGGATGTAGTCGAAGATCTCAAACTCGAAGAGTTCGTCATTGATCCTGCTTCTGCTTCAGTTGATTATTGCACACACGTTCAACTTTAGAGAGTAAGACTGCAAAGTTGTCGTAGAGAGAGAGTGTGTATATATTTACATAGTGTACTGGTGCTTAGGACGAACTCAAATGATTCGTGTTCCACAGACTCGAATTCAGAAGATTCGAATTCTGGTGAGTTGGAGTGATGCTTAATTCCAATACAAAGAACAAAAGACTATTGTTGGTGGGAGGCAAAAGAGCCAGACATCAGAGACTTATCCATGACTAGGACGACTATCACTAGATTTGCGATCCAAGAGGCAGGAGATGAGGATCGTGCTCTCTCTCTCTCTCTCTCTACAACAACCTACAACATATTCTACGTTTAATCTACACAATCAATAAACACATAAACGATTCTCACTAGAATCCTTACACAACAACCAAGATGGCAGCGACAACTTGTAAGCAGCTAGTGCACCTGCAAACCAACAAAGATGGTAGCAACAAGCTATAAGCCATGATTAAAAGCAATGATGGCAGCAATTGCAAGCAGTGATGGCTTGAACATGACCTATGACAACAATGGCTTGAACACAACCTTTTAGCTCCATCTCCTCTTCTCCATAAAATTCGTTGAGAAGTGACGCATGATTAATGGATAGTTAATGCAACCGTGCAACCGGGCCTCCTAGTCGCTTTGCTGACAAGTGACTGTAGTTCAAGGCACACGACGCCCAATAGAAACTCAAAAATTGTTTTTTATCCACAACAGCCTACATTCTCTCTCATATGAAGTGTAATATACCAGAAATTTGTTTTGGGTCACAAAATGTTGTTGATGTAATGGGACTCAACAATGATTTGTTTATAACTGCCCTTCAAACCATATTGGGACTTCCACATCCAATGTTAATTGATATCTGTAAGTGTTCATGTGGGCATGTGTTGGATTCCTTGGGTACTCATCTTATGCGATGCCCCTCAGGTGGAGAACGTATTGTTTCACATGATTCCATTCGTGATGCTCTTGCCGCTATTGCTCATGATAGTGGCTTTAATGTTGTTCGAGAACAGACACACATTTTACCAGGGCCTTCTTCGCAATCTACCCGACGACGAGTTGACCTTGTTCTCTCGCGTGATGGAATTTGTACTCTGGGAGATGTTGTAATTGCTGATCCCTCTCGTCAAGACCTCCTCCTTTGTTCTTCCACCACGCAAGGGGCTACTGCATCTCAAGCAACTCAAGAAAATGAACGAGATTATAATGATCGTGCACCCGTTGAAGATTTCATCCCCTTTGCCTTGGAAACATATGGTTGTCTTCACAAGAAATTTAATGATTTTTATCTTTATGTGCGGAGCTTATGGTGAAACGCCAAGGACAAAGCATTACCTTACCTTCCGTCATTGTTTCTTTCTACCGTCAGTGTATTTCTATAGCATTACAACATTCACAGGCGATTTCAATTCTTTGACAAGTTCAGTTTGCAGGAGCGACTGCTTCAAAGCTTCCTGCATTACCTATTACTAGATCTATTTTAGTTAGTGATTTACATCAGGCAGTTGGTATTGAGTAATTAGCTTACTATTTAGTTACTGATTTACATCGGGCAGTTGGTTTTAATCTTACTATTCTAAGTTTTGCTTAGCTTTTGTGTAGCTTAATTCATTTTTGCCGTTCTACAGTATTATATAAAATACTTTAATCTTCTTGTTTGATCATGGGTTTTTCCATCATTTTTAATACAAGCAGGGATAATTATCTTGTTTAACTAATAAAGGCAAAATCTAATTCGAGGCCAGAAAAGTACAACATTGTAAAGCATGTGCACTATAGAGCGTTCCATGTCAAATTAGAAGCAGGAATTTTTAAAAGATCCAAAAAGATCAATGCTTGCTATGACAAACAAACAATCAGGTCATAGGAGTACCTCCCAAATTTCAATGTCGTTCTAAATATTTTTATCACCACAACATTACAACTCAATTATCAAAGGCTGTCAACAATGGCCTGAAAACATGTCACCCTGCAATATGGAACGATATGAACGTGCTCAAAGAAAATGTCACCACATTTTAGACAAAGCGCGTTTTAAGTATTTTTATTGGGCCACGTATGCCCTAATCTTTCAATGACGGGCAATGCGTTTCTAAAATCCTCGAGAAAAAGACAGAGGCTACGTTTTCTCGCACGATAGAGAGAGAGCGCGCGCAATTATCCGAGTTCAGAGAGAGAGAGAGAGAGAGAGAGAGAGAGCGCGAGCGAGGAGAAGCAACGAAGGATCGAGCATCGGAGTGAAAGGGATAGAATGGAGGGAGACATTTATCGGTGAGCATTGCAGGCAATAAGGAATAGAGCAGCGGTAGCATTAGTATTGGTGTTTGCTACACTTTTAGTGGGTCAATCTGGTGGCATCTTGCTTTTCCTCTCAGCGCTGTGCTGTGGCTGTGGGCGCAGGCTGGATTAGCGCACCTGCTTTTGCACGGATTCACAGTCAATTTGTCATCGCTCTTCCTAGTTGTCCCCAAAGTTTATCATAGATAAGGTGAGTTAAGAGAGAGAGAGAGAGAGAGAGAGTGAGTGAGTCAGTCGCTCTTTTCCACTCTATTTTGTTCATTTCAGAGCCTTATTATGAGAGTAAGCAACTGTGCTCAGAGACAGCTTTTTGTGCACACCCCGGTCTCTTGTAACTGAAGGAGACAGAACCACTATTTCAGAAGGCCTTTCCAGTGGTAGCTGACATAAAGTGTTTCATCTTCAGTTCGCATTATCATTGTATGGTAGTAGCAGGGATTGGGACTACTTTTGAGGGCCTGCATTGCGTTGACTCATGGCTGCCTGGCTTGGTTGTGGACGAGTGGCAAGGCAAGGAGCTGATCCTGGGTTGGGCTGTTTTTTGGTGTTTATTGGCAGCAGCTATTGTCATGCATCGGTTGCTTGGTTGTCCATTTTTAAAGGACGGGAGCGAGCTTTTTGGTGTTCGGGAAAAGAGAGAGAGAGAGAGAGAGAGAGAGAGAGAGAGAGAGAGAGAGAGAGAGGGCTTGTTGATTTTTAGGGTTTATTTAGGGTTGAGAGAGAGAGAGAGAGAGAGAGAGAGAGAGAGAGAGAGAGAGAGAGAAAGAGAGAGAGATTCTATTAATGTCTTTTCCATGCCAACAAGCATATAAGCCAAAAAAGTACATGTCAAGTGTGGTATAGTAGGAGCGTGTGAAACGTCTCCGTAATAGAAAAGAAGATCCGCTCCTCCCATGGGATACCATGGAAATGTCCAATCTCAATCTCAAGATGATGCGATGAGACACGTAGCTAACCCACGGGATAGTCCAGAATCTAAATATCGTGGTCGAACTGGGATCCCCACGACATCCATCTCTAAGAAATGAGTCCTGTAATAGTTGGGTGTAACCCCTATTACAGGACTGTGGAGGTGCTGAGATGATATGAGTGCCGCCTGTGGATATCTCTGTGCATCAGTGGGAAGCAGCTGGAGGCGCTGTATACATGTGATGAGACGGAAGATGGCATCAAGCTCTAAAGGTGGAACTGCAAACTCTACTAGGAGAATCTGGTGCAAGACAGAGGGCTTAGCCCGTATCATCCGTGATACCATAAGTACCTGGAGGCGTGAGATACGGGCCCAATCAGCAGAGGTGAATCATGGGCGCCATGTCTCTGCGGCATACAGTGTAGCAGGAGAGACAAAAGTATCAAATAGCCGACACTTACTTGGGGCATTCCGAACAGATCTTTGGAAGCAAACACGCTCAAGATGGACCAAGGAGGCATGTCCCTTCCCAAGTCTGGCTGTAGCTGCATGTCTCATACCAAATATAGGACCAGTGAAAAGAATTCCGAGATAGGTGTAGGGTGACACAATCTCCAACGGCTGTTCATCTAGAAAAAGCTCATGTCGTTGCATGAAAGTCTTGGATGTGTTGAAGACTATAATTTTGGTCTTCTCAGTGTTGACCGCAAAACCCATCTACTAGTACAGAAACCATGAAGACTATCCACCTGTCTCTGTAATCCCTCTCTAGTCGAGGAGATTGAAGTAATATCATCTGCATATAGGAGAATTGTTAGAAATAAATGACTATGCTAAAGTTAATCCATAGGTTACTTTGACCCAAAAGGTCGAGATTTGTGTAACCATGGGTATTTAGTTATTTAGGCCATCTTAAGTTTGTCTTAAGTTCAGTTGGACCCAATTTTGGTCATGTACTGACTCGTGGGTCCTTAGGGGTCTAATTTTGTTTAGAGGCCCTATCTTGACTTTTGGGGGTGCCCTACATTTAGTAAGTGGTTAACCTTAGGGTTTGGTGGCATTTGGTCACATCCCTCTTAGAGTTGGGCGCCCAACCTCTTCTCTCTTGTTTTCTGTGGAGATTGATTGATAACTAGATCTTGGTGACTAAAGAGGTTCAACTTCAGAGAGTAAGACTGCAAAGTTGTCATAGAGAGAGAGAGTGTGTGTGTGTGTGTGTATTTACATAGTGTACTGGTGCTTAGGATGAACTCAAATGATTCGTGTTTTGCTGACTCGAATTCTGGAGATTCAAATTCTGGTGAGTTGGAGTGATTCGAATTCGAATTCCAACACCCCCCCCCCCCCCCCCCCCCCCCCCCCCCTTAAGCTTAATTCCTAGGATCATGAAAATAAATTGAGCAAGCTACATAATGTAACATTCTTTTCTCTTGACAGAGGCTTAGTCAAGATATCAGCCAACATTTTGGCCGTAGGACAATAACTTAATTTGACATCTTTATTCTGAACTTTTTCTCTAAGAAAATGAAATTGAACTTCAATATGTTTAGTTTTAGAGTGAGTTCGTAGGTTCAAGATAGAGCAATCCAGCTATAATTGTCGCAATAGAGTATAGTTGGACTGATTTGAATGATCATAAGATCCTGAAACAATCTTCTGAGCCAGATGATTTCCTTTACTGCAGAGGTAGCGATGACATATTTTGATTCTGTGGAGGACAAAGAAATGCATTTATGCTTTCGACTGTTACATGAAATGGGTCCACCAGCTAGAAAGCAAAGATAACCAGATGTGGATTTTCTTGTGTCCACATTACCAGCCCAATCAGAGTTAGAATGAGTAGTTAATGTCAAAGCATCATTTGTATTTCCATCATAACACAAAGCATGGTGCTTAGTGGCTTGAATGTATCTTAGTACTCTGAGTAGAGCCTTCTAGTGAGGTAGGCCAAGATTGGACATAGACCGTGACAATGTGTTGATTGTAAATGCTAGATCAGGTCTAGTGCAGACCATGGTGTACATGATCGATCCGACTATCGACTAATAGGGGTATTTGCACATCTCTTTCTTCTTTGCATCAGTCTCCTTTGACAGTTTGAATTATGGATCCATAGGCGAGTCTGTTGACTTGTAGTTTTCCATGCCATACATGTAGAGTACACTCGTTAGATACCTTTCTTGACTTAGTGTGATACTTCTCTTTGCTCTGTCTCTGTTTATCTTGATTCCCAGAAAGTGGTGCACAGGGCCTGAATCAGTCATTTCGAATTCCTTCGACAGAAGATTCTTCGTCTCAGCTGATTCGAAGTGCTAATGATCAGTGAGTCATCAACACATGGAACTATTATGACATAGCTTGAGCCTCTGTGTTTGAGATAAACATTAGAGTCAGCAGAGTTCAGGATGAAGTCATGTTGCAACAAGAATCGATTGATTATATCAAACCAGGCCCTTGGAGCTTGCTTTAGCCCATAGATAGCATTCTGCAACTTACATACTTTGTGTTCTTGGCCTTGAAGGACATAACGTTCAGGTTGATAGATATAGATATCTTCTTGTATATATCCGTTCAGAAAGGTTGTCTGAACATCCATCTGGTGTATTTCCAGATCTTTGGTAGCTGCGTAGGCGAATAAAGATTGAATTGACTGAAGTCTTACTACTGGACTGTAAGTCTCAGAGTAGTCAATCCCATAAGTTTGTTCGATCCCTTGACGACTAGACAAGCTTTCCATTTGGCTATTGAACCATCTGGATTGAGCTTCAGTTTGAAGATCCACTTAATGTTGATGATCTTTGCATCTATAGGAGCTTCGACAAGACGCTAGGTCTTGTTCTTCATCAATGAATTGTATCAGCATGCATGGCACAATGCCAGTTGTCTGCATTTGAACTTGACAATGCTTCTGTTGCTGAAGTGGGTTCATATGAATGTCTGAGGGATGAAACGATCAGGTTCTTGTCGATGTCTTGCAGATTTTCGAACAATAGCCGGTTGCTGAGGTGATGATTCTCCTTGTTGTGCGACAGGGATATCTTCGATGTCCGTCGAAACAGTCGCAGGTCGAGGCCTGTCGATGGTGATGGGAGTCGTTGGGACGAACTCTTGCATTGGCTGCTTTTGCTTGAAGTTGAAGAATTTGTCTTCAAGGAAGACTACGTCTCGACTAACTGAGATCCGACTCATTTCGACATCAAAAAATCTATATGCCTTGTGTGACTGCGAGTATCCAATGAAGATACCCCTGCAGCTAACAGGGTCAAGCTTCTTTCTCAGATCAGAGGGAATGTGTACATAGCTAAGACGACCAAACACTCGGAGGTGTCTTAGACTCGGTTTGTAGCCATAGAAAGCTTCGAAGGGAGTCTTTGAGTCGACTGCTTTGGTACTCGAATAGTTCTGTAGATAGCGAGCTGAGCATTTGACATCATCGATCGTGCTGCATTTAGCAATGTTCGGTTCTTCCTTTCGGCTACTCCATTCTGTTGTGGTGTGTAGCTGGTGGTGAACTGATGATGCATGTCGAATGATGCTAGATAGTCAAATATTTCGATAAAAGAGAATCTTTTAAAGAAGGGAAAAATGTGAAGGTCCGAAAACATGTAGTCGGCCTTTAGTTTTTCAGGATGCTCATTACTTGAACGATATGTTTAAGACTGAGCATAAAAAATCTAACACTCCCCCTTAATGTGGATCCTGAAAAACGCTTTGTACTTCAGCTTTAACATATCGTTAAAATCTGAGATGATGCTCATTTTGATAGATTCTGGAGCTAGTGCACTCTGACATCTGCGGACCATTCAACGTGATCTCAGTAGGAGG
Source organism: Diphasiastrum complanatum (assembly GCA_029204225.1). Classification (NCBI taxonomy): domain Eukaryota; kingdom Viridiplantae; phylum Streptophyta; class Lycopodiopsida; order Lycopodiales; family Lycopodiaceae; genus Diphasiastrum; species Diphasiastrum complanatum. The sequence continues at coordinate 32,873,991 of CM055096.1, read as the reverse complement.
TTCAAAGTATTACATAACCTTCATTGATGATTATAGCAAATTTGTCACAATGTATTTCATTCAGAATAAATTTGAAGCGCTCGATAAATTCACAGAATATGTGAATTGGGTAGAGAGATGTACATGCAGCAAGGTGAAGCAGATCAGAACAGATCGAGGTGGCGAATATATCTCGAATCGCTTCACTGACTTCTGCAATGATCATGGTATCATTCACATAAGAACTGCAGCCTACACACCGCAGCACAATGGTATTGCTGAACGAAAGAACAGGACCCTAATGGAAGCAACCAGATGCATGATGGCCTACTCGACGGCTTTAAGGGCACTGTGGGCTGAAGCAGTAGCTACAGCCGCATACACCTAGAACAAGATAGGTAAGTCTGGTGTCCCTCACACGATATCACATGAGCTGTGGTGGGGTAGAAATCCCAACCTGTCTCACATCAGAATCTTTGGCTGTGCAACTTATGCACATATTCCTGATAAGCTTCGTAAGAAGCATGATGAGAAAGCCGAGCAGGGATTTCTGGTAGGTTATGACAACAATTCAACATACTACAGAATCTACATGCCAGCGACGAACACTGTGAAAACAATGGGAGATGTTAGATTCGATGAGAGTAGGACAATGGCCAACGACGATCCTGTCAGTTACAAAGTTCTGGAGAGACAGTACTATGACCTGCCGCCAGTGACAGAGGGAGCAGCAGACGAACACGAAAACGAAGATTTTCGAGTCGTCTCCCATTCGAGCGACGAATCTGACGAAGAAAGATTCGAGAGGCAACATGCTGCCTCAGTTCCTGTGAACCAAGGTGGTTCCGGACCGAGTAGAGCAGACAAGGGCAAAGGCATAGCTGTTCCAGAAGGATCTCCTAGAAGGTCGACAAGACCACGAAGAGCGCCAACAAGATATGTGCCAGGCAGCTCAGCTTCCACATCAAAAGAGTTCTGCGGGTTCAGTGGCGAACCATAGACTTTCGAGGAGGCGATTGAAGATCCAGAAAAAGACAGATGGATCCAAGCCATGAACGAAGAGATGGAGTCCATGAGGAAGAACCAGATATGGACGTTGGAGCCATTACCACATAAGCGCAAGACTATCAAATGCAAATGGGTTTTCAAACTCAAATACAGACCAGATGGGAACATCACTAAATACAAGGCAAGACTGGTAGCAAATGGTTTCTCTCAGAGATACGGTATTGACTACTCTGAAACCTTCTCTCCTGTCATCAAACATTCGTCCTTACATCTGTTGTTTGCATATGCAGCAGCTTATGACCTCAGGATCCACATTGTGGACGAGAAGACATCCTTCTTGCATGGCGAATCAGACGAAGAGGTCTACACGGATCAACCCCCATGATATGTCTCGAATTCACTTCCTGACTATGCATGCAGAATGCATAGAAGCATCTACGGTCTGAAACAATCAGCCCGACAATGGTACAAGAAGAAAGATCAAGCCCTTAAATCATTAGGATTCAAGCCTCTGTTGGCTGATTCAAATGTATATGTCAGAGTTATAGATGGGCAGATCATCATTGTGGTTGTGTATGTGGACGACACTTTGATACTTTGCAGGAGTGAGCACCTAATAGCTAAAGTAAAGGCAGACATCTCGAAACATTTCGAGATAGTGGATCTGGGAGAAGCCAGGTGTTACCTAGGCTTGCAAATTGAAAGGGACTACGAGGGAGGTAAGTTATACCTTCACCAGTCCAGATACACCCAAAAGATCCTAGAGGACTTTGGGATGCTGAACTGCAAAGGAGCAAACACTCCAATGCTTGCAGGGACGGTGCTGACGAATGATGACTGTCCAAAGACTGAGGAAGAGAGAGAAGAGATGCAGCTCACACCTTACAGGAAGCTGATAGGATCACTAATGTACCTTGATGACAATACACGTCCTGATATTGCTTATGCAGTATTTAGGATGAGCCAATTCTGCACGAATCCAGGCTCGACACATTGGAAGATTGCAAAACGAATTTTGCAATATCTTCAATTAACGAGGGATTATGGCTTGTGTTATTGTCGTGGTGCAGATTTCAGGATACTTTCCTACAACGATGCTAGTTGGGCATCTCTCAAGGACGACTGTAGAAGTGTCTCAGGAGGATGCACCATTGCATCAGTAGCAGCAATTCACTGGGTCAGCAAGAAGCAGACCATTGTAGCCCAGTCATCCTGCGAAGCAGAGTACGTAGCAGCAGCGAAGATGGCCAACGAAATAATTTGGCTAAGGCCAAAGAGGTTACTACCCTCACGGCAGTCATCCGAGCAATACGAGAAAAAGTCTCCTCATAATCAATCCCCTTTTGCTGAGCATAGCCTTTGGCAATGAGCCTTGCCTTGTACCTTTCAATGGTACCATCTGCCTTATACTTGATTTTGTATACCCATTTAGAACCAATTCCTTCTTCCCATGAGGAAGATCAACAAGAACCCAAATCTGGTTCTTCATAAGTGAGTCATACTCATCTTGCATCGCATCCTCCCAACATTTTACTCCCTTGGCCTGCTCATAGAAAACAGGTTCTTCTACAACATCTCCATGAGATGTAAGAGCAAAATCTGAAAAATCAGCATAGTCCACTGATTTTGTAGAGGCACGTGTCTTTCCATCATAAAATGAACTTACTTTGCTGTCCTGCAAAGTCGACAACAACCACCGTGGGACTGTTTTGGGCTGTCCAACAACCATTTCTCTTCTTACAATTTGCTGTCCAAGATCTTTCGACACCGCACTTGGCTGTCCAAGATCTTCCAAAATGGTCCTTGTTGTCCAACAGTTCCTGCAGGTTGATTATGAGCAACAATGGGCGGTTCTTGATGAACATTAGGCTCTAAACTTGATGAGGTGTTGGGCAAGTCGAAACTGGTTGATTGCTGCCCCTTATCTCCAGCAATAGAAGATGGTACCAAATCTGAAAAAACTTCAACATTCACACTATGTGGGCTGTCCCCCTTCAAGATATGAGTTGGGGCCACATCCAATGAATTCTTTTCATCAAAATCATCACGACCAACAATAATCTTGTTAGTGCTCAAATTGAACAGCCTATAGCCTTTGCTTTCACTACTATATCCTTAAGCTTTGTACGAAGTTTATTTGGAACAAAAGCATAAGCCGTACAGCCAAAAATGCGAAAGTGAGAGATTGTAGGCTTCTTTCCATACCAAACTTCATAAGGAGTTAATACTTTCAATGCTTTAGTAGGACAACGATTGCTTATGTATGTTGCCGTTATAACCGCTTCAGCCCAAAACTTGTGAGGCAGCCCCTTTGCTTTGAGCATGCAACGGGCCATCTCCACTTCCATTTTGCACTTTCACTAATTTAGTGAATGTTTCTTTACGAGAAGTCATATGACGAGTAACACCACTATCAATCACCCATTCAATGGGCTGAAAATCAGCAACTTGCAAAACAGAATCTGAATTCTTCATAGATGTAGTAGTACTAGTAGAAGCAATATCAGACACAAAAGCATAGTCTTGGTTGAAGAGATCACCACTAGCTTCAAGCTCTTGCTCCAACGTAGCGAGTGAAGCACTAGTATCAATTCCTTTACTCTCCTCTTTCGCAAGCTTCTTCTTACAATCCTTGATGAAGTGCCCATACCTTTTGCAATAATGGCACTTCCCTTTCTTCTTTTGAGTGTTGACATTTTGACCTCCAACGGGCTTTTGCTCATCCTTGGAAGGAGGATTCCCCTTTCCTTTTGACTTGCCTTTGCCCTTGCCTTTCGTGAAGAAAGCTTGATCTTGTTGAGTGTCACCCGCAAAGTTTTGCCTCGTTTGCTCCTCTTGAAGAAGCAGCCCAACAAGTTCATCAAAGGAGAGTTGCTGTCCCCTAAGAGAGATACTCAAAGATGAAACAAATGGAAGATAAGATGAGGGTAATGAGTTGAGAGTAATGGAAACAAATTGAGCATCCTCAATTATCTCATCAATATTGAGAAGCTCCTCACGAAGATCCTTGATCTTCGTCAAGTGATTGGTCACTTGATCCCTTTCTTGCATCTTCAACAAAGAAAGCTGATTTCTAAGATACACCACTCTTGCTGGATTTTTGACTCTATACATAGTATAAAGTGTATCCCACGCACTTTTAGATGTCTTACAAGACCTAATATGAGGTACTTGAAAAGTCCATAAAAGTTTATGAATCAATTATTGGACCCTGAAAGAACCAATGGGCCAAAATGATAAATGGATCCATAGGCCCCCATAAGATCAAAATATCTCTAGCACTATCAGTTAATGCTCTGCTACAGTATTAACCGTATGAATGTATATGACAACATGTCTTAGAATCAACCAGCTGCTCAACTCTAGAAAGTAAACTAAAAGTGCAACTTAGAATACTTTTCCCTTATGCTCATTGCTATATACTCAAAAGGTCAACTAAATATAAGAGAAGGCCCACCTCAATGAGGGTTTATTGGCCTTATAAAATTCCGCGCATAAGAATCAAACACCAAGAGGCTTCAAGGACTTAGGAAAGAGGTTTCCTTTTTTAAACAAGAGGGCAGATCATTCATGAGAAAGAACGCTGAATGTAAGAACCACCTGAAAGTGCTATCAGAAGGCACAGCCATGACCTGCAATTGGAGTGCCCTAAGTCAGTAAGGGCCTCAACCTTCACATTAAGAAGGCTGCGGCCTCGTGGGTAAGGAGGGTGCATACTTATGAACTTTTTTTATTCGTAGAAGGAAGACTTTAACTCAAATCCAACCTTTATTCATTTGGTGAGTTTACTTGGTTGCATTAGAACCTCGGGGCATTTCTTTGGAGAACTGATTATAGATGTGGTTCATTATTTCTATCTTATTAAAGTTCAGAGGTCGCTGATCTCATGTAATCAAACTCAGTGCTTTGGCATGATGATTTTGGAGTCGGGCATTTTCTATATGCAACCGATTCTAGTGATTTGTTGCACTCCAGGGGGTTTGTGGACACAATGGGGTTCTTTATAGATGCAGCTTATGATGTCTATCTTAACAAAGTTCAGAGGTTGATCTCATTCAATTAAACTTAGTGCTTTGCAATGATGATTTTGGAGTTGGGCATTTTTAGACTTTATGTCTGGTATACTAAAAAGTGCGTGTTATGGCATGTTGCATACAAGCTCAAGCTCAAGCTCTCTCTCTCTCTCTCTCTCTCTCTCTCTCTCCTGCTTACTATGCATCCATCGCTTGCTACCATCGACCTTGGAAGGGTTGTTGCCCTACTGCCGTCACACCTAGGAGAAGAGTGCCATCGCTAATGCTATCAATAGGAGGATTGTTCTGCCCATCTCGTTGTTGTTGGAGATTGTTGTTGGAGGATTGAGGTACGCTGATTAACTGTTGTCATTGGACCTGGGAGGTACCATCGCTAATCGGAACTCTTCTGTGACCATCGGCCCTGAATGTGTATCTCCACTACTGCCATTGCACTTGGGAGGGTGCCTACATTGCCGTCATCTTGGGAAAGCACCATCGAGGAGGGGCGCAAAATGCTAATCTACATCAAAATGTTTCCTCTAACATTGCTCAGTGAATTCTCTAGAGCAGTTTAGCAAGATTCAGGTGTTTCATGCAAGCCTGCTGTCAGGTTATGCTCAGCTCTACCTCCACCGCAGCTGACCTGGTGCTGACCTGACGCTGACCTGGGGGCTGACCTGGCATGATGCTGACAGGCCGTTGATGTGCTGACCTGGCGCAGACTCCTGCGGACCTGCTGGCGCAGACACCACCTGCGGACCTGCTGACTGTGAGGCGCCCTGCGGATGCTGCCTGCTGACCTGCCCATCGCTGAACCTGCGCTGACACTGACTGGGACATCGCCATCTCCCCCATTGCCCATCATGGTCCACGAAACCAGAGGAAATCCACGCTCCTATGGGGATGCGACTAGTAAGTGCCGACTCTTTGACACTATGGTAGTCCCCTCCACCCTGTACGCAGCAGAGACATGGAATACTGGCTTGACAGCCACCGAGTGGGCGTGCATCTCATGACTCCAGATCCATATGCTATCGCGGATGATACAGGCTAAGCCCTTTGTATCACATCATATTATACTGGCAGAGTTTGTCGTCCCCCCCATTCAACTAGAGGCACTGTTCCATATTGTCACATTCATATAGCGACTGGAGGATCTCCAGGGTGGAGACACACTGTGCTGCAGCAGCTTTGTCATCATCCCAGCACTTACATTCTGAGAGACACTCTTTCTCGTGGTATTCCCAGGCTTGTCGTCTCCTTTCCACATTGACTATTCATATTACTGACCTACCAGCTGGTACTCATCAGTATGTTCGGGGCCATCTGTATAGGGCGTACCTACAGAGCACTTGGCAGGTTCGTACCTACAGAGCACTTGGCAGGTTCATCGGGCGAAGACAGTCTTATCGCAGACATTTTTTATCCCGTGATCCCGATGGGTATCCTATAGTATCCGGATATCTAATGGAGAGTATCTCACATAGACTGTGGACAATGATGGGTCAGTTTCGGGTTTCCTCTCACCAGCTAGCCATTGAGACTGGCAGATATAGTGGCACCCCGTGAGAGGCTCGGATTTGTGGTATGTGTGATACACACGATGTAGAGGATGAGTTTAATTTTCTCTTCAGATGCCCTACTTACTATGAGATCCGAGGGAGATATTATTGCTTGTTTCGAGATCACCTAGTCACGCTCTCTACCTTGATATCATATGAGGACCCCAGATGTGTTGCATTGATGATTCGGGAGATGTCAGACTTGCGTATGGTGAGTCTTGACACATACACCCTCCCCTTGCTACAACTGAGCATCCAGGGGTGCTTATCTCGCCGGAGACAGAGACAGGAGAGTATTGATTCTGACGGAGAGGCTGAGATTCCAGATGCTTCCATACATAGACGGCAGAGACAATGTAGACGTCCAGAGAGACAACCAGCCCACAGGCCACAGCCTACAACTTCACGGCAACAGAGACGACACCAACACGCTACTCAGAGACAAAGATGACTTGTTCAAACCTCACACATCTCTCTCTATCTCTCTCTCACACACACACACACACACACACACACACACATCTATAATCTATTTCTTATTTGTGATTACAATTGTGAGCTCTAATATATCATATATTATATTACAAATTACAATTCTGAATTCACAATGCACATTAACCTAGAAAGAAATTAGAACTTAGTTATAACTTATAGTTTGATCAATGAAGACTCAAACGTAATATTGACAATGATAGTCATAGTTTATAAATCATTAATGATCAAAGTTCAAAGTTCAAACAGTGAACTCAATAGACCACATACGATACTAAATACAATGTGCATGTCATGTCATGACCTAGTAACAATGTCGCTCAATAAGTCTCAACAAGTCTCTCACATATAGTATCTACTATCTAACTGAGCATTGAATAAAAACTATGATGCATCATCTATGACCCTCCGAGCTCTGCGTGGAGGCTCCTCTGCCACATCATCATCATCATCATTGCCCTGCCCCTTTGCCTCATCATCTGCCTCATCATCATCATCCTCCTCATCAACATACTCCTCTAAGTCAGAGGTTTCTGTGGATGAGGCCAAAGGCTCCTCATCCTCAACATCACGGGAGCGTGAAGCTCGATTCCTGTCTCAGCCTCCTCGGTGTCCTCGTGGCAGCTCTGGTGGTAACCCCTGCACACAAAAATGGTGAATGAGTACAACTAGGCAACACGCACAATGAGGGTAATAGTTATCAACACCAATTTCCAAAGACACGACCTTTCTTCAAACTAACTTGTAAGTTCAAAGTTCTAACCTGCGGTCTCCTCATAGAGCAAAGCATACACGTCCTCCGCCTAGTCCCTTGGTGGCAAATCTGGAACTTTTGTCACATCAATCTCATCAGGATTGATCTGCATTAAATTTCAACTAAATCAAAGTTTCAAAAGGTTAGATAGTAGATAGTAGATACTTGTAAGTCAGAACTTAGAAGCTATAGGTTTACCGTTGGTAGAGTTACGAGTAAGTTCTAACTAAGTAGCTAGTAGCTACTAGCAATATTATTGATTAGGATAGACTGCTTGAATGTAGGTGTTCCACCCATTCAGAAGCTCCTTATCTCGATACTGGGCTGGACTCCTCCACAACGGGTGAAGGATATGGGCCACTACATATAGAGGATGATGGAACCAATCCCATCTTTATTGCCATCGATCCCGTATCTCTTCTAGCCCGTACATTTAACATAGGCGGGCAATGTGTCAATGACATTTTGCTATTCGCATTTATGATTTCAGAATTACAAAATTTCAATGAGCACTTGCTAGCATCCACTCCACATTGATGATTGAGCGTACATACTACATAGTACAAGTCAACTTACTACACAAGGATTAAATTTTAGTGACAAGTCAAAATTGTTTAGTATATACCTAGTAGCACTGATGGCAGTGGATGTACGGAGATGCTCACCAATCCTATCCATAAACTCATATAGAAGGCCCAAGGTGCAGCCCTCTGAATTTGTAAGGCACAGGCTGCAGCGCCTGACGATTTATTGTGCAATATTTGCAAAATGCTACGAGTGATTAAGCAATAACGACTCAAAGGTTAGAGGTCGGATGGTATGTAGTATACCTGGTGTGGGCATGCCTCAAAACCTCGAGCTGTGAATGAGCCCTGAACATGCTCAGCACTCTCGGTCTCTTGGTGACAAACCTCTCCAGGAATCGTGCTGTGTCAACCACCTCCTTGATCCAAGGCAACTTTGCTATATCCTCAAATAGGAGGTCCAGACAATGTGCAGCACAGGTCACAATAGTAATTACATTACTAACTACAAATCATGATTCATGATCATTTGACAATGACATTGATGCAACATGCATCGTGCATGCTATATATAAATCATGATTTGGGACTTGAGAGTGGACACAAGTTTCAAGTTACAAATTATAACAGTTAAGTTATATACCTGCACAACATTGGCTGGCCCCATATCCTCAATGGCTCTATGAATGTGGCCAAACATATACTCTTCGGTGACAAATGTGCCTATATCAGAGGCATCAATGGTTCTCAATGCCCATACAGGAAGACACCAATATATTCAGGATGTGGCGCTTCCTTGTATCACTCCAGCCATCTGAAATGATGCTGCATCCAAACCTACATAGTTGATTCCCGTTTGAAAGTGAACACAATGACAAACAACTACTAGTCGAAACTTAGAACTTCAAGAATCAACTTTCAACTTACTACTTAGAAGTCAGAGCTTTCAACACAGCCATAGATGAATCATGGTGAACAGTTACTACTCAGTTAGATCGCAATTCACGAAGCATAAGTATAAAGTTTATACTGGACCCACGATCTCTTGATGGGGTCCAAGTCCCTCTCGACAGTGTCTCGCTCTGCAACAAGCTCTCTTGTCCTGAGCTGCTCCCACTCAGAACCAATGTTGTGGACATGGCTCTCATCAATGTCCCTCCATGCAGGGGT